>JAYEVI010000422.1:0-235234 GCA_036346575.1 Dendrocalamus sinicus | reverse complement strand
TTGTGATGTCTTAGTAAAGCCTAGAGAATCTAGGCCTTGCTTATGCAAACCAATTTTAATTAAGTCCAGACTTGCTATAAAATTGTGATTTAGCCAAAAGAATTTAAAAACCTCCTATTCACCCACCTCTAGTCGGTTATCCTTGATCCTACACTTGTGCCACATTATTTTTAGAGATAATATCTCTAATATATTGTCTCTAATACACTCCACATCATCATCTTCCCGTAATTTTTTATTTAAAATGGGACCTACATGTCAAGTTTTTAATTAAGCACCACAAACCGTCTCCCCTTCCCATGCCATCTTCCTCCCTCCCTCCAGTCATAATCTCCCTCCCTTCCTATCGGACCAGCTGTCGCTGATCCTCCCGCCAGGCTCTTTCTGTCGCCGCCTCTCCCTCCTCTCTGTGGCCACCTTCCCCTCCCCATCGTCTTCTCCTCCCACCCCACCACCACTCTCTCTGTCCACTTGTCGCCGCCTCTCTCCTACCCTCTAGCCGCGTCTTGTCCCCACCCTATCCTCGCTTGCATCTTCCTCCATCACCGTCATGGCCTCCAAGCTCACCGCCATTGATCCGGCGATCTTGCCGTCGACCACGGAGTCTGCGGACTGGCTAGATTTAGACGCCAACGAGTTGGATCCAACTAGATCGAGCCTCTCCGTCGCCACTATCGAGCTCGTCGCTTCCACAACCTTCTCCGACATCGTCACCAATCCGATGTTGGATCTCCGTGTGGTCATCATAGTCTTTACCATGCCCTGGTTGGGCCACGGTGGTCCCACAAAACATGTGGGCAACGGACGGCTCCTCCAAATGTAGCGCGGTCGTTGCTTCGCGTGTTGGTTCATGCGCCATGATCATCGCCATGGAAGCAATGGCTTTTCTTCTCTCCTCATTTCCTTCTCTAGGTAGGATTTTGCTGATGTGGTATAGCTTAGAGATAGCTAAAGTGTAACTATTGCATGCCCTAAGTAAAACATACACCTAGCTATTTATTCTAAATTTTAAACAAAACCACATGGAATTTAAATATTGGGTAAGGGCTTCCCACTAGCAACATGTCGCCCATGCCATCTTTGGTCGACGCCTTCACCACCCCAACCAATAGGTAGTACTGTGCCACCAACAACTTGCTTCCATTCGAACTTCCCATGGTTTTGTGTATTGTTTAGGCTACAATTTTATGTGTTAGCCCATATTAGCTAAGCATATGTGCTACTTCCTCCCATTCCAAATATAAGTCGATTCAGAATCTACACTAGTTAAATAATTTTAAGCTTGACCATCAATATATAAAATTGCCATGATTAACAACATAAAGTTGGTATTACTAGATCCATCATGAAATATACTTTCATAATATATAATTATTTTTATTTGATACAACATAATTTGTAGAAATTGATGATCAAAGTGTCACCTTGAGATGTGTTAATATCTAAAATGCATTTAGAGTCGAGGAAGCACTACTTACTAAACTTGGCACTTTGCCTATGCCACAATATCCAAGGTTCGTGTGCAATTTAATCTAAATTTTTAAAAATCTAACCATTTGGGATTTTACATTCTACTGCTTTGGAACGTAGGAATAGAAAACACATGAATATAAAGAAACATAGGAATATCAAAGGGATACAATGGTAAAAGGAGTTTTTGGTGAAATGGCAAATTTTGAAGTGTGATTATAAAGATGACACCCTCACAGCTGCAATTGCAAAGTAGCACTCGCCGCACGATCACCGTGCGGTTTTAACCACAAGGCGACACGTGGCGAGCATCGCACGGTCACCATGCAAGACAAGCCACAAGGACCGCATGGTGACCGTGGTGGTGCTCCACCACGTGTCACCCGTGGCTTGTCCGTATGGTGATCATGCGACGAGAGCGTTACTTTTGCAATTGCGATCGTGAGGATGTTATTTTGTTGATCACACTTCAAAACTTGCCATTTCACCAAAAACTCTAGTTCATAGGAATAGAAAGCACAAGAAAATAGAGAAAAGGCGTTTGAAATATAGGAATCCTAATAGGAGGGTGTAAAATAAAATATTTATGGAGTGAATACCGTTATTACCATTTGCTTAACGAAACAAGTATTATTATTTAAACTAGTAAGTCACTTACAAATTGGCCATCAAAGCTTGCAACCACTCGTCAGTGAAGAAATAGATTTTTTCCCCTTATCCTCCCGTCACCCATCTCTTTGAAAACTTTTGAAAGGAAATTGATGACTCAATCCTCTATTCCAAACGTCTGAGTCTGTTTGGAGCATAGGAACTAAAATATAGAAATAGAAAAAAAAAAGGACAAAAATAAAGTAGAAATATACGTGTAAAATAGAGGATTACATAACACAATTTTTCCCTCCGTAAATTGTTGGTTGCTCCACCCATCAGTGAATAAAATAAAGCCATCTTATCACATCAGTGGTGCCTTCTCTGACTAGAGATTGCTCCATAGCCTCGTGCCTCGCCTAGGAATGTTTCCCATGAGTTCTGAAGAATGTCTTTTTTTCCTGCAAACAGTACAGAAATCTGGGGCTTTCCTTTGGCATGCGTTCCTCCTTTCCAAACACCCAAAAGTTGGCCAATCCTTTGGAACGGAGATTCCTTGGTTTCCCTCCAGTCCAAATGGGACCTAATTTCCTGTGACTTTCCTCCGTTTTGTGTTTCCTATGTTTTTAATTCCTCCGTACCAAACACCCCAAAGTTGGGCGAGTGAGCCCAAAAGCATGTGTTAGGTAGGGTCGGTGCTGGGCCGAGCCCATAACCTCCCATCTAAAAGCTCTTCCAAGCTCCCGCACCCTCTTCCGCTCCGAAACCCTAGCCCCACCCGCGCCGTCTTACCCGAGCACTCACACCAACCCGCGAGCGAGCGGCGAAGCCCGGGCAGCGCGGAGGGAAACATGGCGGCGGCGACAGTGTACGGTGCCGGCGGGGCGATGAAGGGCGGGAAGCTTGGGATGGAGGAGGCGCGGGACCTGCAGCTCAACCGCATCCGCATCACCCTCTCCTCCAAGAACGTGAAGAACCTCGAGAAGGGTAATCCATCTTCCTCAGCTTCTTCTGTTGCTTGAGATGAGGCCAAGTTTGCCAAGATCCGAACATGACGACGTGTCTGCGGGTTGCAGTGTGCGCCGATCTGGTGAAGGGCGCCAAGGACAAGCAGCTGCGCGTCAAGGGCCCTGTCAGGATCCCCACCAAGGTGCTCCACATCACCACCCGCAAGTCCCCCTGCGGAGAAGGTATTGATCACTGACAACAGCTACTGCTATTACTAGATGGCATGCCAAATGGTTACTTTGCTCGATCGCTGTACGGTAGTGCGTGTTGGTTTCCATGGTGATAACTTGTGCGTGATAATGTGTTGATTGGACAAGCAACTTTTCATTATTATCCTTGTGGTAGGTTTGTCGCGGTACGTGTTTCTAGAATGGCTTGGTGCTGACTGCTGCTAGTATTTGGATGAGTAAAGTAGTCCTAGATGGCAACTAGTTGCCTTCGTCGCTGTTAACTGGGCTAGATTGATATGGAGATATGTACATGTTTCTTGTTGTAGCTTGCCTTTTGAGACCATTATAGGTTTGTTTACCAATAACGTTGTTTTGTAACCTTGTTTCGTTCTGGCTGCAAGCCTGCAAGCATGTGTGACCTGGTAATTTGTCTATGTATTGCATGTTGGATTGTGGAAGCTGAGGTCCAAAGCTAAATTGATACTCGTGGTAACAAGAGTATGCCCATTGGAAACATGTAGTCAAAACATTTGAATTTTGACCAATATTATGAATGAAATTGGTGGAAAGTTGTATCACTGTTCTAATGTCTAAAACAGCATTTGTTAGTGACCAGGGGGAGTACTTAACCTTTGACGGTATTATAACTCATTCTTATTGCAGTCCTACTGCTAAGTTGATACCTACCCTCTGATTTGCAAATTTAATGAAGATCTTATTGGTGCCAGACTCTACCAAAGGCACATTACTGTCTACGCAGCTGTGATGGATAGTAGGCAAACATACGGTAGATAGGAGTTGAAAAAAGGGCTAATGCAGATCCTATTGGTGCTAAATTTTATCAAAGATTCAAAGGCATGTTACTACCCAAGCACTAGTGATGGATATTGCTTTTGTTTTGGTGGCAAGATGATAGAGCGAGGGGTTGAGGAAAAGGTTATGGATTGGGGACTTGGATTATCCCTTTCCGTTACTCTCTACAGCCGATACTAATTCAAATAAAATCCATTTTTTTATTGTGGTACCACCCTACTAACCAGACAAATGCACGTCTGGCGATGTGTGGCCTCCGCTAACATGTGGAGACAGAGATGCTGCAGTGTTGCCCCATATTGCCTATGTGCATGTTATGCTTGTGAGTTTGTGGTGGGGTTCCACTGTAAAAATATTCTTTTTGGGATTAGTGCTGGGTGGAAAAGAGCAACGACCGGAGACTAACACATGTTATCAGTGTTTGATAGTCTCAAGAGTATTAGTGTATGGTAATCTTGCACTTGTACCTTGGTCTTAAATTAGTATTATGAGTTTTGTAGGGGTAGACAGTCATGAGTCATGACCACATTAGAGGATCAGGATTTAGTTTCACAAGAATGCGACTCATGCAACTAGTAGATCAAGTGATGTCTGAACCCATCTCATATAAATTTATTATTGTGAAATAATGGATTTGTGAGTTACATGACCTGTTGACTTGTGGTATTGGCATACTTTTAAGTGGCAATGGGTATCCTGAACCTTGGACCTTTCTTTTTGTCATAACTATTTCCTAGCTGTTGGACTTTGTTGTTGAATGTTTTTTTACTTTTAAGCTTCCTTTAAGTTAATGATTCAGCTCAGTTTGCACTGATAAATAATACGGAAATGTTAATTGTGTCAACTGATCCCAGGAAATTTACTGATTTTGGATGCCTAGTAAATGACTGCAAACATGTATAGCTTCTTCTGTATACCCAAACTTTGATCAGTTTTAGATGCTATTTTACCAATCCTTTTTTGCTTTCTTCCTTGATCAGGAACAAACACATGGGATCGGTTTGAGTTCCGCATCCACAAGAGGGTGATTGACCTCATCAGCTCCCAGATGTTGTGAAGCAGATCACCTCCATCACAATTGAGCCTGGTGTCGAGGTCGAGGTGACAATCGCTGACATGTAATACCAAATTAGCAGTTCTGTAGGCTGTCTTATTTTCGCTTAGAGCTTGGTTTCTATTGTCATGCTTGTAACGGACATCCAAGTGGTTTAATATCCTGATCTTATATATGTGCGGATGTTATGAATCTTTTATGTAAGAGGTGTGCAACTTCACAGTTTTGCTTCAAACATCAAATCTGGTTTTGATTAAATTGTTGGGTCCTGTCGTTGTTCATTAGAAGCATCTGTTATTCTGTTATGCTGAGTAGCTGCTACTCGAAAGGCTTTTGGCCATATCTTTTGGACGGGAATTTGTCGTGTGCACACCTTTGCTTCAGAAATGCCCGTTACTACTTGAGTAGGTAGACAGTCAACCGTACGATGAGTAGGAGTCTTCTATGTTGTGGGCGATGCTCTGGATTGATTAATCTGAAGTGGAAATACATTTGAGATATCGGATTTGCTATTTCTAAGTCAGCCAGAAATTTTTGTAAGTCTTAAATGAGTTTTTGTGCCCAGATTTGTACTGGCCAGTTCTTTTTGGTTTTGCATTTTGGCTGCGGCGTATAGCTGTTAGACTGTTGGTGAAAGAGTACAGAATAACAAAGACTCGCATGTAATTTTAGACAATATAAATAAAATCATTATAGTATATATTATAATTAATTTGTAAATTCTGTCTTGAAAAGATATTTTATTTGAAAGCTACTTGTTGTAAAAAAAAAAGCTGAAAAACAGTTTTTAGAAAAAAAAAAGCTAAAAAACAGTTTTTAGAAGATGAAAAAAAACATGCCATAAAGAAGGCCTTGAGCTTAGGGCTGTAAACGAGCCGAGCTCGAGTGAGCTTAACTTTGTCGGCTCGAGCTCGGTAGAAGCTCGGCCGAGCTCGAGTTGAGTCCGAGCTTTGACCAGGCTCGAGCTCGGCTCGCCTAAGCTTGAGTAGGCTCGAGCTCGGCTCGCCTAAGCTTGAGTAGGCTCGAGCTCGGCTCGTTGAAGCTCGGTAACAATTAAAATAATTTATTATGCACTATTTTTCAATAATGAGAAAATTTTAAGTTCGAACTCGGCTCTAGTAAGCTCGATAACAGTCAAAATAATTCAAATATACACTAATTTTTAACAATAATAAAAGCTCGAGCTCGAGTTCGGCTCGAGTAAGCTCTGTAAGAATTAATATGTATTACTATTTGAGCTCGAATGGGGCTCATGAACTATTCGAGCTCGGCCTGGAAGCTCGCGAGCTCGAGATCAAGCTCGAGTTCGGCTCGTTTAAAGTTCGAACCGAGCTCGAACCGAGCCTAGAACGAGCCGAACTCGAGTAGCTCGCGAGATTCGAGCTTTTTTTACAGCCCTACTTGAGCTGCTCATTTGGCTCACTTGTTCTCCGGTTCTCCAAACTCTGTAACATCTCAATTTTCCTTCATTTTGTAAAAAAATAATTTAAATTAATCATTTCAAGTATTTATGTCTTACTTGGAGTTCATACATTTTATTAGAATTTAAATTCTAGAATTTCAATCTAATCTCAAATTCGAAAGTTAATTATCAAATTCTTTTGAATTCCCTCAAAAATCTATGGGCTCAGCCCAATTTCTCTCCCTGGCCCAACTCCTCTCGCTGGCCCAAGCCGGCCGAGTCCCTCCCTCTCTTTGCCCCGGCTCACTCTGTTCTGTGTGCGCCAGCGTCGTCTCCACCTCCACAATGAAGCCTCGTGCGCCATGATGTTTGGAAATTGACGCAGTCACCACGCGCATTGAAACATTTCAATGCATTCTCAAAACTCCTTTCCAGACCGGCGCCGTTGATTCCGCCTTGTCCGCGCCCTCTCAGATCCCCTCTAGATGCTATAGCGTACCGTGATCATGTTCCACCCCTTCAATCAACCCCAAAATGCCAAACTCTCCATGTGCAGCAAAGCCGTTGCCCGAGATCGTCAGCCGGCATCGCCGCCCGAGGTCGCTGTCCACAATGCCGGCTATCGCTACACCATTCGTCCCGTCGTCTTCAGTGGAGTTTTATCGAAATATCTCATGTCACGTCGTGTTCTAGAACCTTGTGATCATTTCCCCCAATCAATTTCCTTTTATCCGGTGAGAAATTTCACCGTCATTCCCGTCACAGCTCAACTCGCCACCGCCGTTGTTCTCACCGTCCTCGGTTAGCCTCTCCAAAATCCCTTGCATCCATAGTGTGATAACCCTCAAAAAACTAATTGTAGGACCGGATAGACCAGTGTTCTAAAAGTCGGCATTAGTCGGCCCGTTAGTCGCCGCTAGTTGGCCGGCGGCATAGCCCGACGCGATTTGGGGCTAGTCGGCCAATTAGTCGGCCGGGCCGACTTGCCGGTCAAAGTCGATCAAAGTCGGCGACTTCTCGGGCAAGGAATCCCGACTGGGCCGGCGACTTGGCCCGTGGAGGCCCGACTAGGGTTAATGGGGCACATATAAAAAGGGATCCCAAAAAAAATTTTCACATTTCCTCATTCCGCCGCCTGCTCGACCTAGAGCCGTTGCTTGCGCGGGGGCCAGGCGCCGCCGCCGCCGATTCGCCGCGCCTCTCTGCTAGCCCGACGCCTCCTCCATTTGCGCCGCGCGCCGCCACTTGCGCCGGCGCCGCCTCCTTCTTGCACCGCCCGCCGCTGCTGCGGCGAGCAACGCCTCACTTTGCTCTGCTTGCAGCCTGCGCCCAAGCCTCCACCTCGCCTCTGCCATTGCGCCGCGCGCCGCAGAGGTCCTCCCTCCACTTCGGCTCCATCGCAAGCTCGGACTCTCGGCTTCGACCTCCGCCGGCACTTTATTTTTGTTGTCTTTTCTTGTTACAACATACTTTAGTGACCAAAGTACAATATTTATGAAGAAAAATACATCAAAAACTACCAAAAACAGCAAGACATTGAGGGAAATGTTGCTGCCCGGGGGTTGGCCAAGTCGGCCGACTAGTCCCGATTAGTCGCCGACTAGTCCCCCAAGTCGCTAGTCGGCCCCTAGCCGACCGACTAGCGACTAGCGACTTCTTGAACATTGGGATAGACAACAGAGGAGATGAATGGTGCCTGGAGTTTTTTTTCCTCCAAATATTCACATATCTCTTTTTCTCTAATAGCTTCAAAGCTATTAAGACTAGAATATGAGGTCTACTTGAAAACATATGAACACAGGCCTCCATACGACCAAATCAGAGCGCAACGTGGTCGAATTACGACCACTCAATGGAAGACAACCTGGTCATTAACGACTACTGGACAGAAAGCATAAGACAACCAAACTGAACACAATCAGTCAGGAGAGAAAAGCAATGTAGTCGAAATTTAGACAACGTGATCGAAAGGCAGATAACGTGGTCGAAGCCACTGTGGTTGGAATGGTCATGTGATTCAAGTATTGAGGAATGGCATATTAAAATTAATACCACATCAAGTGGGCAAGTAGCTACCTTAAGTTTTGGACATACATTTGCATAACAATAATAAGTTAAGCATGCAAGTTGATAATTTAAAGGGACATAATTTTGCATAAAATTTAGAATCATACATTTTGCCGTGACGCAGGTGATTTTGCGGAATGCTCGCCGGAGGTGGCCGGGATGGGGTGGTAGCCGGCGGCGCATACAAGGGCAGCCCGATTTTTCGATGCCTTGTCACCCTAGATAAAACTCTAGTTAGTATACTAGTATGGCTAAATGATGTGACCAAGAGTGTGAATGCTACATTGATTTGTGCTTCATCCATGTAATTTGAAATTACAAGGCATAGTAGTGCTAAATTGCGCAAGGAGAAAGAAGCAATCGGTTATGGCAGAGAGAAGAATATCCTAGTTCATGCGGATGCTTATGTGATTCCTTCTTTGCGCAATGCAAACAAGACAACAATGCATGAAATTAGAGTTGTGGATGGAGAAGAAAGGAAGTTAGTTTGGGTAAAGAGGAAGACACTAGATCAATCAAGTTCTCGTGATTGCAGTTCTATCCACAATGTTCATAAAGTTTTCAACGCCAATTCTGAGGTTTATAATTCACACCAAACACATATTTGGAAAACTAATGAATTCTACTTTCCAATGATCAAACGACGCTTGATTTGGACCTTCCTACACAAAGTTATGGCAACTTCATTGGACGATGCACGAGTTGTCTGAAGAGGCGCGCGAGACTTGCCAAACATAGAGTCCGAATATTGCAATGCAAGTAAGGGTAAAATCCAATCACACTATGGCTTTCCAAAGGTTGAGAAGGATTCCTTTTCAGGTTTCAAATTGATTTGGAAACCCCTTGAACAAGAAAAGAAAACATATAAAGATTTAAAATTAGTTCGGATTCGGTTCGGGTCAAATAGGAAGTCCAACATTAAAACGTCTATAACTTTCACAAACAGAGTCCGATTTGGGTGTTCTTGGACTCGTTTGAAAGAAAATTCAAAGCCCCATACAATGGATGGGGCGCCAGCCCTGGAATCCTCATGGTCACATCGCAAATTAAGAAGGAACTCGACGGCAGCTATTTAGATATTTCCTTTTTATTTCGTATTGGAGTTTTAGTTAAGGCCATGCATTATGCACCTATATAAGGTCAGGGCTTAGTCCTATTGTAACTTAGGCTATGATATGATAAGTTTTTATACTTGTGAAATAAAGGAGAAAATCGCCATGATGGTTGTTGGCGGCCAGATTGCGTGATTGCAAGGTTTTCTCGTTTGGAGTTTGCTGAGTTAGTGAAAGGTAAGAATAGGATATTCTTGAGATTGCCCATCGAATATACAAGGTTCATCTCTTCTAATTCGTGTCTTCTTGCTAAATTCACTATTTGGGGAGTTCGGCAGGTTGCTTCTAATGTGCGCCTTGCATACTAATGCAAATTGCCCTTATCAAGATTGTTGGCTAAGACAAGGAGAAAACTCTATCCACAGGAACCAAAGGAGAAGGAACCTCGCTGAATGTACCGGAAAGATCGGGCCATCCCTACGCATCAACTAATTCTTAGTTGGTTCGTATCACTAGAGAATTTTTGTAGCAATGCTTAGACCTAATAGTCATAACTTTAGGCTTGGGGCAACATTTTTCACATAAAATGATAAACTTTTGAAAGGTATTCTTGACTTCGGTGAGTCAAAAAGTCTATGAAATATTTCAAAATAAAATATAAAACTTGGTTTAGACTTAGGCAAATGGTTAGGTGGTGGGTGCTTGCTGGCATGCATTGTTGTTCGGTGACACAATGTTGATTGCCAGGTACGAGGGCTGTGAGGAAGTGTCTAAGTCAACTATAAGAGCTGGTTTGTGAGCTACTACTACAAAGCCTTAATGTACTACCACAAGACTAGTATGGAACAGAAATGGCTGACTAATTGCAGGTTTCAACCTAAGTCTCACTATAGGTTGAAAGTGAGTGTGGCGTAGGCCATGTGAAGTCTCACTCGGCTCAAGAGGGGGTCTCGGTCTGGTGGATTCCTTACTAGGGTGAAACCTTAGTATTGGTTTGACCAGGTTGTAGGCTTTGCTTTGTAAAGGTCTTATTGTGATTACTCAGTCGCACGCCTACGGAAGCGTATAGTGGCCGATATCATGAGTTAATCATATCTTGTGGGTAAAGTTGTACAAACTCTGCAGAGTGTATAATCTATCCTAAATAGCCGTACCCACGGTCGTGGGCAAGCTGAGTAAAGTTTTCCATAGATTAGACTTTGTTTTTCAAAAAATAGTTTGTGAAAGGCTTATGGATGGATGGAATCCATATGAGACATTTTGGAAAAGATGGTCCGGGTGGGATGCTCATGGTTAGGTTAGTGTGGGGGATGGAACCTGCACTAACGGTATTACTTTCCTTTATAACACTGTTTTTTACTTACTGTATTAAATTCAATATTTTCATACTTATTTACTCAATGATCGAAATGGCAACAGAGGGGGGGGGTGAATGGTGCCTTTAAAACTCTCCAAGTATTCACACACCAATTCTTCTCCAAGAGCTATTGAACTATGAAGATAGAACGAGATTGCTTACTGGAAACCGAGACCGGAATATCAAACTGGCTGACAATGGCTTGACCGACAACAGTGAAAATGCAACTCGACAGAGACAGCACAGAGCGAACGCGATCGACCGCCAGAACAAAAGCTGATGTAACTTTTGATCTCCAGGTCTGATGACCACAAAACTCAAACCACAGCAAGATAACAGCCTCTGTATGAGAAATTACAGGACTAAAGGAAACTTGCTGCTGTGGTCGAAGAGAGACGCATGGTCGAACACGAAACAGTGGAAGTGAGCAGAGTTTGACCGCGAGATCCAGATTCCAAGTAACTTTTGACTCACAGATCTTTTGGTCACGAAATTTTAAACAATGCAAAAGCTTAACCTCTGGAAGAGAAATTACCAAGAAAATTAGAACTCTCGGACGTGATCGAGAGAGGCCATATACTCAAGTCGAATCGAGCATCTCAGTGGGCGAACGATCGCTCGGTCGAAATACGCACAAGAAAGACTTTGCTCTCGGGAAAAATTGGCCAAGATGGCCTTGAGGATGAATCCTAGTTCAGAGCGAAAGCATTCGAGGCTACTTAAGCAAAGAACGGTGCTCAAAAGATAAAGGACAAGTCAACCAGAGCACCTGAGAACGCAAGACAAAAGAGAGAACAGATATGTAAATCAAAACATCTCGAAAGAACAAAGCAAAGCTCTTGATAGATAGAAGCGGAGAGATGAATGATTACAAGGAGGTTTCTACATTCACTCCATACAAGCTCACTCCCAGATCAACGCACACAAAATAGAGAGAAAAACCAGAGCGACTTGCCGAAAACCTCCCCCTCGCTCTCGAGTTCTACTCCTCTATTTATAGTCAGCAGATACCGGGGTAGAACCCATTAACCCCCACCTAACACCGGGTTTTACCACTCGCTCTACCCAATAGCGCCGACCAACTGCTACGACAATAGTGCTTTTCACCAGTGCTTTACCCAGAGCTCAGCTTCCCTTTGCAGCCTTACACATTTCTCCAAAATGCCACTCCTGCACCTCCCCGGAAGCTTCCTCCTCTTCTTGCTGTCCAAGCCTTTGCAACCACCTTGCAAGCCTTGTCGTCTTCGGCATCTCCCGACCGCTTCCGACCTCAGCACCACCTGTGCATAGTCCGGTCATCCCATGCCTCGCCACGACTAGCCTCAAGGTCCTACAGCCAACACAGACAACAAACCATCACATAGCACCGCACTAGACAAGGGTAACATTCAATTGCATCAGAAAAGAGAACTCAAAACACACTCCACAAAGTCGTACACCAATTACGACTGGTCGAACACACATGATATGCAATGCACATAGCTTCCGACCACACTAAACAAGGTTATGACCACCTCAGAGGTCCATACGACCGGTTCCCAACGCGTTCGACCGCTCCAGAAACTCGTACGACCGATTAGACCAGATCTACGACCACAGCAGAGGATTACAACGTGATCAAAGCCCTTCCGACCACGCCTGATCACATTACAACTTCAAACGACCACTTCCAACCGCAATCGACCACGTTCGACTGCGTTACGACCGCTCCCGAGCGCTTTCGATCGGTAACGACTACAACCGACCACATCTGACTACGACCGGACCTCGTTCGACCGCTTCCTAACGTAGTCGTAAGCCACCGACTCCTCAACATGGTCGCAAGCCCGAACGCCGACTTTCGACCGCAGTGGTCGTGGCTTCGACTTCCGACCACCGACCAGGCCCAACGTGGTCGAACGCCCTTCTGACCACGGCAGACGTGGTCATAACTGCTTTTGACCACGACCAACGTGGTCGTACAAGACTTGGTTGGCTTCCGACCACGACCATCAAGGTCGTAAAAACATCTGCTTCCTTTCGACTACAGCCAGTGTGGTCGTAAGACCCTCTGGGAACTTTCGACCACTCAAAAAAGGGCTAAAGAGATCGAATGCCTTCCAGCCGACTCCAAGCGGCCAACAACGAAGTCGCAAGACAAAGAAGTCGAAGTCTGCCGACTCCGCAGAGAGATCGAAGTTGAAGATAGAGACCTCGCAGCGAGGTCTAAGTCTAAGATAGAGACTTTGCAGTGACTTCGAAACGAGGTCGAAGACTCGACTTCGACTTCTGATAACGAACAGCAAGGTCGAAGTGTGCAGACTTTGGGATGAAATTGAAGACTTGACTTCAACTCCTGACCATGGTGACCCGAAGCTTCTGACTTTCGACAGGGAGGTCGTGAACAATCCAGAGAGCATTCGACCACGACCAAACGTGGCCATATTGCTGTCGACCACTACCAGGGAGCTACGACTTTGAAGAACTAGCACAAATCAAACTCAATCTTTATAAAACAAGTGTCAATTGCTCATCACAAACATGGGGACACCTCCACATGGTCTCTCATTTACTGTATTTCTTTAAATGTTGTTTTATGCTCCAACTAACCCATATGCCTTCCATTGTTTTCTTTATCATTATATTGCATTATCTCATGTAACTTATGGAGTACACTTTATGTGCTCACTCTTGCTTAGTTTGTTGCTTAGAGGAGGACAACTTTGATTACGGTGAAGATCATGACGAGTAGGCCACATCTTACTATCATTTGCCTGTGGGCATGCTCAGTGGGCTTCTTCCGCTTCAATGTTTTTCTTCCGCTGCTTATATTTAAATTTGGACTATGGGTTATAGATGTAAACTTTGACAATCTTGCCATATTTAGTTAATAAATGTTATTATGGTTGATATTTATCTTTGTTGTCCACTGTGTGCACTAGCTGATCCTAGACTAGTACAATTTATACAGATGATCCAAGAGTTGCTACTATGGGTTCCGACAAGTCTTGCTATTAGTGTCGATTGGTCCATAAAGGGTGGAGTTGGCTAGGGTTGCACGTGAGCAGCGTCAGCTCCGGTGGCGCACCGAGTTGGTGTTCTTTGTCCAAGGGTAAGAGATCCTCGATGGTGGTGTGTTGTCGGTTTTGGTCCTTGTTTGGGCATGACCTTGTGGTGGTGCCCTCCTTGCGCACTATTGTTGCTTGGGGTTTGTCTAGTACGGCATTCTTTAGTACCTCGATTTCATGACCTAGTGTTGTTCAGTGTAGGGAGATGACTTTGTATCTTGGTTAACCACATGCATGAAACTGTGATCTAGTCGGCGGTGATAGATTTTCTAGGTTAGCATTGATTATGACATGCCTAACCGATTTGCTTCTTAGTGGCTTCGAGTACCACTACACTGTGAGTTCTGTCTGCCCTTTACAGTTGTTAATAATGCAGTTGTGTGCCGTATTAGTGTGGTGTCATATTCGTTTGATTGCTCATATACACTAATTCTAGGAGACATTGCATGATAAACTTGTGGGAAAATTGAGTGTTCGATGAGGATTTTAGGTCTATATGAAATTATTCTGACTATTTAGGATGTTCTGCTAATGTTTTGGGCTATTAGTTGCATGTATCTAAATACAAGAGTAGCCGACTTCTAAGGGCAATTACCATCTAAATAACAATTCAAGCAATATGTTGATTGATTACTTGTTTACTCTAGTTCTTGTTGATATGATTTCAATGGTACATGACTTGAGATTGGATTACTATTGTGTGTTGATTTTATTTATGTGCTTGTCATTAAGATGTATTTGGAATAATATATTTACTCTAATTATTAATGCTGGAATTATGGTTGAATTCATGATAAAATTTGCATTTATTTTCAATACATCCTTCTCACCGAGCACCTCCACATTGAGGTCAAGGCCAACTGAACTGCAGCCAGAGCCGTGCTCGATAGCGCAATGCTGACAAAGCGGAGGACATCAGTGACATCACCATCATTGATGTGATCGCACTGCCCCCTCCACCACCGCCATGGCAGGAACTCGTATCGCCTTCCCGGTCGTCTCCTCTTGGGAGGATGTGCCTAGCCTCTCCCCTACCCACGATAGCCTCGCCCGACGCTGCCACTCCAAGCATCCATGCGTGCACGATGCTTGGAGGAGTAGGAGGTGAGGAAGAAGTCAACATCGAGGATGGCGACGAGGCAAAAGAAAGGAGTTGGAGGGGCATGGCCAGACGCAAAAAGATGAAAAGAAGAGGAGGAGGAAGTAAGAAGAAAGAGGGGCAAAATGGCCATTTTGGGTGTATAGTCAACCAGAAATACATAAAATATTGTCACAATGGCAAATAATCAATATCACATCTAAATAGTAAATAAACAATTACATCACAAGTGGTCATATTTTATCAAGTGCCAACCTATTAGGTGGCATATTATCAATTCCCTCACGACAGAGACAGTCGGGATCACCTTCAGTTAATGGTCCAGTGGGGAGGAGCTTTGCCTATAAGATACATCAAAGAGAAGGCAAGTAGGACAATAGGCTCATGCAGTCATGTGCGGCCGATGTTGTTATCAAGATAATGGCTCTTTTCTTTTGGGTTCATGGCTTGCCTTTCTATACTAACTAGTGTGTTTTTAAGGCAGGATGTACAAGTCGATTGTAGTAGATATTATCTCGACTTCATCTGTAATGGCTAAAATTGCATGCGAGTATCTATCTCGATACTCTCTCTCGCAAACAGACAAAATTAAAAAATTAAGCCAAAAACTATAAAACACAGTCTAAAAGAACACACCCAATATTTTCATATTAGCAACAGTATAATAGGTGATGCCCACATAGCTTGCCTCGAACGGCTGAGGTTTAATTTGAAATTCACTTCTCCTTTCCATAGATTAGGTTCGTGCCACTCGTTCCATGAAAAAAATCAGAGTCACAGTCGCCACTCGTATCAACGTGTCTTTTTTCCTTAAAAGTTGAAACTATTGTCCGAACATGTTGATTGCATTACAATACGCCATCCAAAATTTGCCAGACGTTATCGGTGATTTTTTTTTGAAATAATCATTTTTTATTCAGAATTACAGGAATATACTTGTGAATTATTATTTTTTTGCACTTTGACCTCTTGTCGAAAATGTTGTGACTAATGTTAGAATATGTGGTAGTGTTACTAATAACTTCCCTATTAAGATAGGACTACACCAAGAGTCCACGTTGGGCCCATACATTTTTGCCCTAGTGATGGACAGGGTCACACGAGACATATAAGGAGATATTTCTTGTTGTATGCTTTTCGCTGATGATATGGTGTTGGTTGATGAGGGTAGGATATGTGTTGATAGGAAGCTCGAGTAGTGGAGGAAGACCTTAGAATTGAAGGGCTTTAGACTTAGTAGGACTAAAATTGAGTATATGTGGCGTGATTTTAGTGGTACTAGAGCAGATGATGGAGATGTTAGATTGGACGGACAAGTAGTGCCTAAGAAGGACACGTTTCGTTATTTGGGATTGATACTATAGTGGGACAGTGAGATTGATGAAGACGTGAGCCACATGATAAGAGCGGGGTGGGTGAAATGGCGTCAAGCATCTAGTATCTTGTGTGACAAAAAAGTCCATCAAAAGTTAAAAGGTAAGTTCTATAGGGCGACAATCAGACCCGCGATGCTACATGAAGCAGAATGTTGGGTGACTAAAAAAACATATACAGAAAATGAGTATAGCGGAGATGAGGGTGCTACAGTGGATCTGTGATCACACAAGGTGGAATTGCATCTGCAATGATGATATATATGATAGGGTGGGGGTAGCACCAATTGAAGACAAGCTTGCCCAATATCGCTTGAGATGGTTTGGACATCTCTAACGGAGGCCTTCTGAGGCACCGGTACGTAGTGAAATTTTAAGACATACTGAAAATGTAAGAAGAGGCATAGGTCGACCAAGATTGACGTAGGAGGAAGCAGTTAAAAAAGACTTGAGGGATTGGAATGTATCTAAAGAATTAATTTTAGATAGGAGCGCATAGAAGTTAGCGATCCACGTACCGGAACCATAAGAAAGTTAGGGGTAGTGTTTTAGGCTCTCGGCTCAGATAGCAGGATGTACGGCTTAGAGTTTTAGCATTGTAGGTTTTGTTTCAAGGCTCTTATCTCTTTGATCTTGAGAAGGTTTCATTCTTAGTCTATCCCAAATTGTTTAAGACAAAAAGCTTTGTTGTTGTTGTTTTGATATCATGTCGCCCAACCGTTAGGCAAGTTGGTCTTATCGCCCAACAGTTGGGTGACATGAAACCAAATCGTCCAACCATTGGGTGACTTGACAATGTCACCCAACGGTTGGGCGATTACTGTCTCATGTCACCCAATTGTTAGGAGATATGGTGAAATCGCCCAACTGTTGGGCGACTACTCCATCCTTTTCTCTTTTTTCCCCTTCTTTTTATTGAAACTCCTTTACCTTAAGACCATGATATGTTCAACGGAGAGTACGAAACAAGCTTCTAAGTTTTAGATCCCTTCCTTAGGGTTTTTGGTTTTTCTAAATATAGAAATAAACTGTGTGATTTTTTAAAACAGATTCTCTAAATAATTTCTTAAGCCAAAATCATATATATTGTCTTTTAATATGTCTTTGTCGTCCGCTACCATCTTAAAAAATACAGCCAAAAGTCACCGGACATGGTACAAAAGCATGTGCGTCGAGCGTCTCTAGGCAAGACTCAAAGAGCTTTGGTGTGGGCTTGACTGGGCGTGAAATTGCACTATAGCAGCTGTTAAGTTTTCAGAGAAATATAGAAAAAATTAGAAAAAAAATTAAGAAACAACAATATATCATCATGGAAAATGTAAAGAAATAAAGAGCAAATATTAAAATAAACTAAAATTAGAAATCATACGTTCTAAATAGTTTCTAATTTAAATAAACTAAAAGATAAAAAGATCATAAGCTAAAAACGTTTGAAGCGGAATCTAAAATAATCTCTACTCCTTAAAAATGTGAGTTGGTAGTAGTAGGTGCATTCTCCCTCATCTCTTCTCAACCGTTCGATCTGAACACTGCAATCTTGACCATCTGTCTAATGACCCACCCCTTCGACACCTCATTCCCCTCCCTCCCCTCCCATCCTCGTCTCCCCATCCGCCTCCTCTCCAACACCTCATCACGAGGATGCAAGCCTCACCTTCGGTTTGCAATACCTCGCCGTAGGTTTTCTCTTCCTTCTCATGCACGTGTTCTTATGCATTTCATCGATAGGCCTCATGTTCTAACCATCGGTTTTGATCTCGATCTCTCTGTTTCTAGGGTTTGGTTGATCATGAGCCAGCCGAGCGCCAAGATTAACTGGATGTGGGGGTGCGTCACGAGGTCGTGCACAATACACCCATCAATCTTTTTATCTCCCTGTGGCCTTCTTGGGTTTGGGTTTTTGCTAATTCGTGGCAGGAGGATTCGAGTGAGCGATTTCGCACCGTCATGTGGTTTTTAGCATTGCCATGCATCGAGCACTCGGTAGCTAATTAAGGCATGTTCGTCTTTGTTTGGGATTAGATGAGGCTGGTCCATCTCAAAATTCTTGAGTTATTTCCTCAAGTGGGTTTTGGTTGGAGTCGCTAACTGATACGGGGAGGGGTCCCGATCTTCTCAGTGAGGAACCGTGGATAGTTGATGCGAAGTAGACGATGTCGCTAGTTGAACACTCGCGCCAATGCACGAACCCTCAACTCTTTGGAATACGCCCAAAACACACCGGATAATTGTTCGTCGCGAGACCACAAACGACGAACGCCAAGTCCCCAATTCCCAATGGAACGACGGCTTGACCTTGAATTGCAGAACGAACAACGGATCGCCTAGTTCTCTCTCAAAGTCCTCGCATGAACTCTGGTGTTGAAAGAACAAGCAATAGCTATATTTCAATCTTATGCATAAAATTGGTCTCCCTCTAAAGGCTGCCAATACAAGGCTTATACAGCCCCTTGGGACGTCCATATGGTCCCCAAACCAAGTACAACTCAACCCTATATGGTTTTGGATACGAACTCTCACAAAAAGGAAACTATATTTTTCACCCGTCATATTGTTTTGGTCATAACTTTTTATCCATGATGAATTTGAAGCTGGGACTAGATCCATTGCGTATCCCTTGAAATTATCTTTCCAACGAGTACAAGAACACCTGAATCGGACTCCGTTTGTGAAAGTTATGGCCTTTTTAGTAACTGCCTGTCAGGTTGTCCCGAACCGAATCCGAATTGAATTCTGAGTTGAATCCGAGTTTGAATGGGTTGAGCACGTGGGAAGTCTGAATTTGGCTTGAAAATCTTATCCAAAACTTGTAATTTAAGTCCTTGGGCTTCTCCCCTTTTGCTCTCCCACTGCATGGGCTTCTTTCCTCCTTGATCAGCTGCATGGACTGCTTGGCTTTCTCCTTTTCATTCCCATGGGCTTTGAGCTTTTTGTTCTTGGTATCAAATATGATTAACCTCCTTGTGCTTCTCCATTGCTTTGGCCCCGGAATCATCATAATATTCAAACCTAATAATAAACAAGAATTTGGCATAAGGTAGTTTATCGTTCCCACAAATAGAAGGAAATTCATTAAGAAACAAATTCACCTGACAATATTTAATGCGGCTCAATACTTCTTTCCAGTGAACTAATATATTTGATTGAAAAGTACTAATCATGTGCGTATCCGCATCACTAACTTGCCAAAATTTCTTGTGCTTCTCTATTGGACTAGATGGATATTTTCTGGATTGTAAATGAGGGTTTTGGACTTCGGTTTTAGGCTCCTTCGAGGAAGGATTTGCATTGTACGATTCTTTGCATTGTGCTTGGTACACGGTTGTAAAGCATCATTCTTGTTTGGATTAGATACATGTCTATATCGTTGGTTCGTGTGTAGTGGTTTAGAAGATTGTGCCATCTTGCAAAAAAAATCTCGAATTGTTGGCTCAATTGGTTTTTTTAATTCGAGTTTTGTCTTACCAGATTGGTGGTATACTTGAAATTTGTTATGTTTCTCTATTTGACGGCATGCAAAGATCTTTCGGAGT
Organism: Dendrocalamus sinicus; assembly: GCA_036346575.1. Taxonomy (NCBI): domain Eukaryota; kingdom Viridiplantae; phylum Streptophyta; class Magnoliopsida; order Poales; family Poaceae; genus Dendrocalamus; species Dendrocalamus sinicus. Next base: position 215,201 of record JAYEVI010000422.1, on the reverse strand, counting down.
AGGCATATTTAAGGCTGGATTACTCTGTTTGGATCCATGACTAGTTTGAATAACAACGTTTCTTTTCAATATTCTTGTGTTGGTATTGTTGTTTCATATTCTTTTGTGTGCTTGTGCATCATTTGCATCCATTAATGGTCTTTGCTTGTTGGGTTCATTACAATGGTCAATCGACTGGGGTTTTGGCCTTGTACTTGTAGTTGCAAAAACATGGATCCTTGGTCACATTAGAATCATTTTCTGGATGGCCAAATGCACAATGAATCAGTTAGTGCTGCGTAAATGAAAATGAGCATCTAAAGAAAATCAAACAGAAGTTCATGAGGCTTTTTTGTGTAGCAAGTTGACACCACTGATAGGAGGAAGCAGAAAAGAAAACATACAAAGCTTCAATAGGGTTCCATATATTTAAGAAAGAGATACTTCTAAATCTTTTAAGGTATTTCAATTTAGTTCATTGGAGCTCACATATATTTTAGTAAAACACTCTTTTTGATCATCCAAATATAAAGAGGATTTACAATAAAATGCCCTTTTATTGAAAGTTTGAAGCCTTACACTCAATGACATGCAAAGCACTAAATCAACTGTTTTATGTTCAAATTTTTATGCTGGTAGATCTGTTTATGAGGTCACGAGGGGCAGGGGCTAGGGTTTCCCAATGAAAAACTTGAGATGACTTTTGCATTACATTGTCCAAATGTAACTATTTGATTTTGTATTGTTAGCAATGGATGCCCTTGTTTACTCATTACTCCATTGATAATTTCAAACATTGTGAACCAAATTCCTCCAACATTTATAATATTAATCATTTTCTTTTGCTGAATATATCTGGTTTATGGACGAGCTTTGTCATCTCTTGTCAAAGTTTGATAATGTGAGTAGCTAGCAACAATGCTTGTATTAGTTTTTTTGTACTGGTATCCATCATATTTCATAGTGATATTATTTTCCTTACCAAACTTTGTTTGCTAATGCATGGCAATAGAATGCCACACTGTACATCCTATTAAAAGTTATGCTTAATTATGCAATAATATAATTCCTATCCCATCTTTGATAGTATTTTGTGCTATATACTTTGCCTAGATTACAAATGGGCATACGCTTGATGTTATCTCATGCAAAGTTTGTATCATCATTAGAACACATAGGCACTTTACTATATTACATGAATTTCTGGTTTTAGTAGTAGTGATGTAAGAACATGTGTCACCATGAATTTAGATTCATAGTTTGAAATAATAATTTAATTTCATGAAAGACACAAACGAAAGGGTATACATATGTTACTTAGTAAGTTGTGAATATCTATATCGTGGTTGGATTTCTTTATCTACAGTGTACCTAACCAGTTTTTAGAGATTGATTGAGAATCTTTTGTTTATTCTGGTTCTTCTTCTGATGATTTTTTTTGCCTCTTCAATTCTAATTTCAGATATTACAGTTCAACGATTGGTCATCTTATAGAAAACATCAGTCTGGTAAGAAATTTTAGAGGTGTGTTTTAGTTTGTATGTTATGGTTATCTTTTGGTATAAATGTTTATGCTCATGAGTTTTTGTTTTTTTAGTTGCAGAAATTTCCATTCGTAGAATGAATTAGTCATTTCTAGAAAGTGACGACTTAGTCAGAGGTACGTATGCATGATAGTCCTAGATGCCTATTTTAGTTTTTTTCTCGAGCGTGTCATTATTTTTCTTTTGTTTTGATGGTCCACGAATGAGATTAGTTTTCATGATCTTACATATGAGCATCTTTTAATTGGATGGTTCACTTGATGTGTGAAAGAAAATGCTATAGTGTAAACTCCAGCATTCCGTTGCAATGCACAAGCACTCTACTATATAAGTTGATATAAGAAATTGGCAATAGTGTATATAATTCTGATCAAATCAAACTGGGTGAATATATCTGTATGGGAGACTCTGGCTGTCTAACGTCTATTCTCAAAGTCAGATTATACTACAGTTTTGGTTTCTAACCCAATACATCAAACATCTCATATTCAGTCACTAAAAATGAATATTTAAGATGGTATTGTGTAGTGATAGGCTGATAGCACATGATCTAATTGGATCATCGTCAAACATCAAGTATGATGTTAGGTCTAACTTCCAAATATTTTTGATGTTCTATGTTGGATGCTTGGATAATAATGTTGCCACACTGTGGGTGATTTGTTATAATGAAACATGGCATCTTCAAACTAACAAATGGATAAATATGTAACCTAAGTTTAGGGATATGAAAGGTTAAAGTGCTTGGTTATTAATCAAAGTAGGATATTCAAACAAGGTGAGGACCTCATTGTAATTTAATCTTTGATAATCTTTTGAAATTATAGTTATTAATAATCACATAACTTGCTACACTTGTCATTATATGGATGCCTTATGATTGCATCTTATTATGTATACACTGTGTTCTTCAATATATCTCATATGGTCTTGAGCATTGGCAATGTCAATTGTCTTAAGTGTGCAGTTTTTCTTTTTCTTTTTGGTCAATGCTCTACAATTATTAGTTGGCATGTATGAAGCAAAAGGTTATTTATCACCAATCTCCTTGTTAGTATGTGCACAAGAAATTTTTAGTATATATATTTAGGCATCATGCCTTGACATTTTTCTTGATGCTTCCTTTCTACTAAGTGTAACCTATGTTTCTACCTGCCTTTTCTCTTGGTTGAGACCTTTCCCACAAAGTATTCATTTATCTTATTCCTTTTAACTTCTAGGTATCCTAATGATATATGATTGCTGTGGTTGTGCCTTTTTTAACAAATAAGAATGTCTCATCTAATGATTTATTTTCGCTTACCTTTGCCTTTAGTTTTTCATTCGATTAGATCAACCCAAGGAATTTGATATTGTTTCACAAAAAGTGCATTTCGAGTCTCAGACTATTGCAACATGATCACGCCAGTTTGTCAAATTTTTGATGCTGTTCTTGACCAAGGTCAATTTCTATGTTGCCCTATTGAATGTGCTCTGAACAATGCAATTATAACTGCCATTCTACTCTCTTTTTTGCGTATCATAATTTTATGTCCTAATATTAAGCATTCATATTTATTACATTTAATCCATAAAATGGTCATTTATGGTTGCTACATAATTAAGGGTCATGTATGCTTGCTACCACAATCCTTTCTATTGCATTCATATAAGCCATTCAGAATCTCGATAAAAATAGCATCTATTACATATATTAAAAGTAATATCCATTCAATCTTCGTACAAAATTTACGTGTAACATAAAATTGATATCTATAGTATAATTTTAGATCACGTTTATTAATATGTATTATTCTCTTTTAATATTCTGTTACAAATACAAATAACTTACTATCTGCGGCCGAACCGCAGAAGCCGAAGTGTTTTGGAGCGGTCTGGAAACAACCCACGGCGTCGGGCTCATCGCCCGCCTGGGTGGGGCCACGCCCAGTCGGCATAGCCCGCAACGTCTCGAGGCAAAACCGAGGCCTCCCCATCACAAACCGTGCGCCTCCCTGCATTTTCAAAATCCTACGGCTGGGAGCGCCCATCCCGTGGGCGCCCGGCGGCCGCCCGCCCACGCCCACCAACTTTCCGCATAGGGACCACCCTCCCATGTAGGTCCCACGAAAGCACACGCTCACTGGCCCCACCCACAGTCACACTGCACATCCCTCGCTCATTTATTCCTTGTGCGCGTAGTAATTAGGGCCCGCTTTTTCCCATTCTCGCTATAAAGGGACGGCCTGCCCTAAGTGCTCTCGCCGTCCCACCACCTCGTCCAAAAGCGCACCTGAGTAGTAATCGTCGCCTCATCCTCCGCTCGATTCAGTCTTCTTCTCCAAGGCTCGGCCATGGCAGCGACCATCCAGTCCGTGAAGGCCCGCCAGATCTTCGACAGCCGCGGCAACCCGACCGTCGAGGTATGGCGCCCGGCGACGAACTCGCCGATCTCTCCCGTGTCTGCTCGGATCTGAGTCGATCTGGTCTGATGTAGCGTCTTGCTGTGCGATCGATCTAATCTGATTCGTCTGTGGGAGGTGGTTTGGATGTAGGCAATTTTTTTGCGGAATTTTTAGGAATGGAATATAGGGTTTTTGGCTGTTCCATGATCTAGCTTTTGAAGGGTTTTAGGTGAGCCGGTAGGATGTAGATTCGTTGCCCCTCGGCTAAGTTTTTAGGATTTTTGGTCTGTTTGGTCGTAGATTTAATGCAATTTACAGGATGTGTACTGTATTTTTCTGGTAGGATCTCGCAGGATGTAGGAGACAGATCGGTCGGTCACGCTCCATTAATGTACATGGGATTGGCTCAGTGTAGTGTCTGGATAATCCTAGCCAGATGATTTGGCGTCAGTAGTTATGATGTGCGTTGGTAGTTTGAAATGCGATACTTACTGATGCGCGTCCGTGGTTTGAAATGAGTTATTCTTTTTTTGAGGAACCGAAATGAGTTATTCAGGATTTTATTGTTTGATCTGTTGATTGTTGTCCTTCCATTGTTTCTTGATTAGCGCGTAATGCCACGAAAATGTTTAAGAAGAGCTGCTAATTTCGTTATTATTTCGTCAGGTCGACGTGTGCTGCTCAGATGGAACCTTTGCCAGGGCAGCCGTTCCCAGCGGTGCATCAACTGGTAGACTATTTTTGTTATCATCACTTTGTTTCTTCAATCGTTCTTTTCTGCGTTATTTCAGTTTAATTAGCGAATGTAAACATTATTCTTGCAATCATTATTGAGGTCTATCAAATGCCTTGGGTAGAAGCTAATCGAACATGACTCCTCCCTGTTCTACAGGTGTTTATGAAGCGTTGGAATTGAGGGATGGTGGATCTGACTACTTAGGCAAGGGTGTTTCCAAGGTTTGGTTTTAGAGCTTGCATATTTTTACCTTCATTTGAGCAAATTTTATCTTAACGCTCTTATGAACTGCATGAAGCTTAATTGGCAGTGACATAATCTTTTTCTTTAATGCCTCTGCAAATTTATGCTATTAGTTATTGATATTTATGTATAGGAAATTTCATTAATTTTATGCAAGAATGTTTATATGTCACAGTTTTTACTGATTTAAGAGATGGGCTACTGATTTTTTTTTTGTTTTATGCCTTAACTCTTTGCTCTTGTTTCGCTAGCTATATATGCTTTGGTAGCTTTCAAATTTTCTTTTATGCAATTTTTTTGTGACCATGTGGTTTGTAAACATTGTTTCTGTCCGTTATATAACTTGGTCTTTTCTAGTTTGTGGTAGGTTGGAGAATGTATTTTTAGTGTTGTTGATGTGAGCTAGAATATGTTTTTTTGGCGCTCCTTGTTGCTGCATATCAGTTTTTATATGTTGGATGCCTTGCTGCCGTATCTTTTCATAAGAACTTAGGATTATATGTTTTCTATAGCAAAATATCATGGGCGGCCTAGGTAAAAAGCGAAGCAAACTCTAACTACAATCTGTTCACCGCTTAAATCTTAACTAATAGACCAACTTGCTAGATCAGTACGATCAAAGGAATAGTTGGTTCATTTAATAGATTGTAGAACTTCAATGACTATTTGCATGTTTAATTAATTTGTTGTTTGTATATTTACATGTTTTGGCTGCTCTGTCTCAGGCTGTTAACAATGTGAACTCTATTATTGCACCAGCGCTGATTGGCAAGGTTTGTGTTGTCTGTTCCCCCTTTCCTATTATAATATGAGATCAAATGCATTATTCATTACATGCTATATTTCCTACTGCAGGACCCTACGGCGCAGGCTGAGATTGATAATTTTATGGTGCAGCAGCTTGATGGAACCAAAAATGAGTGGGGGTGGTGCAAGCAAAAGGTATTACATAATCCATGTGGAACAAACCTTTGGAGTTGTAAAATGTTCCATTTACAGATTTAACAGTTTGATTTTTTATTTATATATTCAGCTTGGTGCCAATGCAATCCTGGCTGTGTCACTAGCTGTTTGTAAAGCCGGAGCTGTCATCAAGAAGATTCCTCTGTACCAGGTGTGCAGCTTGTTTACTTGCTATGCGAACATTCTTCATTAATTATGCTTTCAACTATTTGGTCTCGTACTAATTTGAACATGTTCTTCATTGCAGCACATTGCCAACCTTGCTGGCAACAAGCAATTAGTTTTGCCTGTGCCTGCATTCAATGTCATTAATGGTGGATCCCATGCGGGAAACAAGCTTGCTATGCAGGCAATGCTCTGAACTAAGATATTCACATGTATTTTATTGTGTTTGCGCAAAATGTTATTTATGTTGTCTAAATGCATATGCAGGAGTTCATGATCCTTCCAACTGGAGCCTCATCATTCAAGGAGGCTATGAAGATGGGTGTTGAAGTGTACCACCACTTGAAGGTAATGCTTTCATCTTGTTTTTTCCCCTTCTTTGTTAGCCTAGCAAAAATTGAACTGAGATATGTTTCTTTTGTTATCCTCTACAGTCTGTTATCAAGAAGAAGTATGGGCAGGATGCCACCAACGTTGGTGATGAAGGTGGTTTTGCTCCTAACATTCAGGTATTTCCCCGGTCCTAGAGGTGTGAGATCAACTTTCGTTTCTTTGTTTTGTCTTGGGGCTTCGTCTGCAGCTGGTGACTGTTCTGTTTTGATGTATAAAACTATTCCACTATTAGAAAATAGAAATTGAAGTCAATATATTTGCGGTGCGATTTCAGTTGTTGTGTTTTCTGATATTGTAGGAGAACAAGGAGGGTCTTGAGCTCCTGAAGACTGCAATTGAAAAGGCTGGATATACCGGCAAGGTTTGTCTGCTTGAATTAATTTATCATTTGTCTATGTAGCTTAAATTTCTAATTGACAGGGCTCTATTGCTATCTAAAATGCTAGGTTGTCATTGGAATGGATGTTGCTGCGTCTGAGTTCTACAATGACAAGGACAAAACCTATGACCTCAACTTCAAGGAAGAGGTATTTCCAATGTTTATTTTCTGTTAACAGTTTCATAACCTTCTTGGGACCATTTGTGATTGTGTCTTGTGTTGTAGAACAATGATGGTTCACAGAAGATATCTGGAGATAGCCTGAAGAACGTATACAAGTCATTTGTCAGTGAATACCCCATTGTCTCTATTGAGGATCCATTTGACCAGGATGACTGGGTTCACTATGCTAAGATGACTGAAGAAATTGGAGAGCAAGTGCAGATTGTTGGCGATGACCTTCTAGTCACCAACCCAACCGTGAGTGATTTATTTATCGAGTAGATGTATCACTTTCGTTCTGTTAGGTCACTGTAATTATAAATATCAATTTGTTGTGCAGAGGGTTGCAAAGGCAATCCAGGAGAAGGCATGCAATGCTCTTCTGCTCAAGGTATTCTGTTCACATAGTTGGGATTATACATTCTTTTCATGGCATCAGTCTAATAGTTTGTCTTTCACATTCTAATTGGTCGCCCTTTTTCTGTGTATAGGTTAACCAAATTGGATCTGTCACCGAGAGTATTGAAGCCGTGAAGATGTCAAAACATGCTGGCTGGGGTGTGATGACCAGTCACAGGAGGTATGTGGATATTGTGTTGCATCACTATTCTTACTTCCTATTGTTACCTGCATACCATTTATGATGTTAATTTATGTTCCCTGGCTGCAGTGGTGAGACTGAGGATACCTTCATTGCTGATTTGGCGGTTGGTTTGGCTACGGTAAGATTTCGTAATCTACATGTGCTTAGGTTGTACAAAATTTTAACCAGCCCCATTCCATTTGTACCCGTACATGTTCTGGTTTGGAAGGGCTGACAGATATTCATTTTTTTTGTGAAACAGGGTCAGATCAAGACAGGGGCACCCTGCCGATCAGAGCGTCTTGCAAAGTACAACCAGGCAAGTAGCTCTCTGCAAAAGCCCTATTCTCCTGATACTCTGTTGCACAAGATTTTGACCTCCGCCCAGCACCCCTCACTGTATTTGTTTTGTATAGCGTCATCTGTTCTGTCGAGTGTCGAAGGACTTTCTTTAATGCCTTGGTCTTGTTCATGCATGTTACAGTTAACAGTATCGAAGTTTCAACATTTGTCCAATTGTACTAACTCATGTTGTTATTTTTTTATATTGAAACAGCTTCTTAGGATTGAGGAAGAGCTCGGTGCTGCAGCTGTCTACGCAGGTGCTAAGTTCCGTGCGCCTGTGGAGCCCTACTAAAAGGGATATTGAAAATCAAACTTCCCCATCGAACTCGAGCTTAGGATTGAGCAATAAATTTCCACTTGTTGATGTGAGCGGGACATGTAACAAAAAAATGCTCTAATTTTGGTCTTGTTGAGCATGCGTGATTATGCCCGAACATGTTGGATATCAATGTAGATGCATGGGTGGCTGTTTCTTTCGATTGAAGAGAGATTCGTTTCAGTTCTGCGCTTTGCTTTGGTTACTTTACGGTTTTTCTCATCAAAATGGACTGCAGAAAGTCCGTGGTTGACATGAGATCTTGTGAATTCCAAGCTTTATTCTGGTTTCGTATGTATACTCTGCATTGTTGTCTCGCTGCGTACCGATAGATGATGTGTGGCAAATGTTCTGTAAGGGTGTGTTTGGTTGCCTGAATCTCTTTCGTCCTGGATGGGTGGATTCGTATAATCTGAGAAAGAGCCTGTTTGGTTGCCTGTATGAGCGGATACAGCGTGGATACGCTCAAAATGAGCTTCACTAGCCATCCTGGATGAGTGGATGCAGTGTATCTTATGCGGTCCCACGTGTCGACTCTCGAGTTTGGTAGATCGCATCCGCTCATCTGAGCAACCAAACAAGATCTCGGTTTTTTGTATCCGCTCATACAGCCTCACCAAACATCTTCTTTTTCTGAAATACGATTCCACTCAACCTGCATTCACTCATCCAGGATATACGATGCAACCTCCATCCACGAACCAAACACACCCTAAGGAACCGTTAATATTCGAGGTTGGTTTTATTGTTTTGCGTCGCTGCAAACTGAAGGCGAGAGGTGGAGAAACGGTGCAACGGGGAACGGGTCGAATGGCCTGTTTGGTTTGCTACCTTGCAAGCCAAGCTGTAACGCCCCCGTTTCCAGGAGCGCGTACGGACACGGCATTCCGCAACTATTCACGCATGAACAGTTATGGAACGTCGCGCAAGAGTATACCATTGCATGCTTACAACAAAAGTCCAAATATACTTTACATAAGGATTAACATCCATTTTCGACGTAGGCGTGCAAGCCCAAAGTATACTACATTACAAAAACTCCAAGATCCGCTGAGCGCGGCCAAGACCTAAAGCCTCGGGTCTTCGACGGGGAGACCTTTCCAACACGAAATCTTGAATTTGCCTTCTTTTCCTTCTGGTATCTGTGGCATAGCAAGCCTGAGTACTCCGACCCCGTACTCAGCAAATCACAAGGGAAATTCTAACTTACTACTTGTATGGATCAACAAAGGAAGGGAGTATACTTGGTTTATTACATTTGGTGGATGCAGTTTTATTTGCAATCATTTTATAAAATGGACCCAAAACTACTTCTCAAGAACTCAGGGGTTTTCACGAAGAGTTCATTAACCAACTAATCAAGTTAAAGTATGTACAAAACTACTTAAGCTTCGCTGCTGGAATCACCCAAGTGACACAGCTCCAATAACCGGGAGCACGGCGTATTCGAATACCATTTATTTGACTCTGCGAGTTTGCTCACTTTACCCACACGATCCCTTAACTCCCGCGACGAGTTAAGAAAGCGAGTCGTTTCACCGCTCAAATCTTTATATAGGCTCTACCCGTAGAATTCACTCGTCCGGACTTCACACACACACACACGCACGCACACACACAAAAGAAGACGGTGTCCGCCGAGTGAGTTCTACCGTTGTTAGGCACGTGGCCCGGCCTGCCTAACCTCACCGCTCATCCTCCCGTAGAGTTTCAATCGAGTTGAGCGGCTACTAGACCAGTGTTGACAAGTCAACTCCGTGGTTGAGCGATCACCGTGACATTTGCTTAGCGTAAGGGTTTCGGTCCTTATATTTTCAGTGTCCGCAACCTCGCCAGCACGCGACCCAACCTAAGGTAGCGGTGGCGTGACCGTCTCGCGGCTTCCCACAACACCCTTACCCTAACTTCAATCCTAGGGTAAAAGATTGGCGAGACCGCCTTGCGTTTCCACTCCCCTTACCCTACCTTGTGCACGCAAGACTCTCCGCTCTAAGATACGGTGTCCCATACCACCCTACCTTAGAGTCGGGTTTTTCCAAATTCTATCGCCCCACACCACGACCTTATTAGTGTAACATTTTGTATGATATTAATATCCTACAATTATCTAGATTAATGATATTTATTTCTAGGGTTACAAAGGCATGGCAACAATTTAACGGGGCATTTGACGGTGGTGGGTTTAACTATATAGCATGTCATTCTAACATTTTATTTTTACTTTGAATTAACATTTCAGAATTAGCTCAATGCAAATAACATAATAACATAATTTAAATGGCATGGGATTTCAACATGATCAAGGACTTGCGACTTGCCGTGAATCGGGACGAACTTGGCTAGCTTGAACGTAGACGCTTCTGGATCCTGCGACTGCACTTGAGCTTCTGGAATTTCCGATACTAGCGCAAACACTGAAAATAACATAAATCCGGCTTGAGACTAATCAAGCGAGGAAAAATAAACTATTTAAAAAGGAGTAAAATGCATAAACCCTTCAAATAGAATTTTAGGAATTTATCTGGGATGAACTGTGGAAAAGAAGGTCACCACTGGGTCTGGAATGATATTTGGAGTAAAGTGGTGAAATTTGGGAATTTTTGGGGTTTTCTGTGATTTTCTAGGAATTAATTGGATTTTCTGGGATTTTAGAAATGAATAAAATCGGGGAAATATATTGGAACAGTGCGGCCCGGCCGCTTTGCTACAGTGCGGCCCGGCCCATGATTCGAACGTGCAGCCCACGCGTGCGCGCGCGCGCTCGGGCGGGGAAGCAGGCCGGCACGGCCCATTCCCGCGCGCCTCCACGGTCCCGATGGGCGACACGTGGTGCGGCCGGCGGGCCCGATGGGGCGGAGCGGGCGCGTGGGATGAAGCGTGGGGTGGATCCGACGGTTGAGGAGAAAGCAAACGGCGTTATGGATCGATCGGACGGAGGAGAAGTGGGATCTTTACGAACATCGGACGGTGGAGGAGGTGGTCATCGATGGCCCGAATGAAACGGCAACGTTCGGGGCGGAGGGCGAGGATGGGGCCACGTCGCGGCGAGGAGGTCGTCTTCCTCCTCCCGCTGCGGCAGTGCTCCGGGCGGTGGCTACGGCGGCGGTGGCGGCCTGGCACCGGGAGGCTCGTCGGCGGCAACCAAGGGCACCGACGGCGCGTCTTCGAGAGGAACCCATTTCGGGTGGTTGGAAGGCGAGGATCAACGGAGGCGGTGGAGGAGAAGGGGCGGTCGGCCATTTGGCGATGAGGAGGTTGCGGTGGTGGTTTAGCTCAATTGGCGGGAGGTACACGGGTAAGGGCCGAGGGACGCACATTGGCGGTGGCGGTGGAGGCTAGGGAGCTGCGGGCGTCTTGCCACGGAGGGGAGTGCGGCGGTCGGAAGGGGACCTCGGCAGCGGCGTCTGCGATGCTCCACCTGGCCAGAGGATGACGGCAAAGTTGTTAGAGATGGGCAGGGGTGCTCTGGACGGACGCAATTCAGAGAAGAAGGGACAGAGGAGGAGATGGACTTCACGGGGTCGCCGGCACAGGAAAGAGCCTCGTCGGCGCTAGGGACGACGGGGGCCCAATCGGTGGCTCCAAGAGGCGCACGAGGAGTGATGGGGAGAGTGGGGCGGTGGGAAGCTCGGGGAGCAAAGGCTCGGGCGGGCACCGAGGGGAGGCTTTTATGCCCGAGCGAGGGAGAGGGGAATCCGAGGAAGGAGGGGTGACCGAGGGCGCCGGGGTCAAGGGGAAGGACGGGGGAGCTGGTGGCGGGCCTCTCCGCGGTGTGGGGCGGTGCCAGGCCCTGCGAGGCATTAATGGCGACGGGAGAGGGGGCAGATGGTCGGGGCGGCATGGTGAGGCGTGGGCGAGGCGCGTCCGCGCGGGGAGAGGGAGGGGAAGAGGAGACTGGCGAGTGGGACCAAGGCGAGGAAGAGAGCGACAACGCATGCGCGGGGTGGAGGCATTCTTCGGACCGGCGGACGGAGTGGCGGCGCGAGCGGTCCGAACGGCCGGCGTGGGCGCGAGCGCGACAGAGGAGGAGAAGCGCGGCGCAGCGCGCGCCAGTGAGGGGCGAGAGACGCTGGCGCGGAGGAGGCGGACAACGGCGGGGCGCCAAGGAGGAAGGGAGCGGGGCGGCGCCACAGAGAAGGGGGAGGCGGGAAAAGAAAAGGCGCCGCGAGAGGGGAGGCATCCGGTGAAAAGGGAAAACGGGATTGGCGAACTTTCCCAAAGGGAAAGTTTAATTTCACTCAAATAAAATGCAGAAAATTTTTGGAAAATTCACTTTGAATTTTTAGGGGCTTTTCAACCTACCCCCTTAAAAGAATCTCGACCGAGATTAACTTGGTCCAGGAGTAAGTTGGGAAATCCATTGCAAGTCGACTCGTTCCCAAGTGGACTCATCCGCGGTATGATTCCTCCATTGAACCTGCGAACGACATTCTTGTTTCGAGTTGTCTCTCGATGTTTCAAGTATTTGTAGTGGTTCTTCACTTATGTGCGATCATCTTGTAATTCAATATCCGATGAGGTACTTCATCGTGGTCATCGTGAGACACTTTCGAGTTGAGATACATGGAATACATTGTGTATTCTTGACAAGTTGGGTGGTAGTTGTACTTGATAGGCTACTTCTCCAATTCTTTCGATTATTTGAAATGGTCCCACATATCTTGGTGCTGATTTGCCTTTAACTTGAAACCTCTTGACTATCTTACATGGGGTGATTTTAATGTATCTGAAGTCCCCAACTTCAAATTCAAATCCTTCTGCGATTATCTGCATAACTCTTACATCGGTCTTGAGCAATCTTGAGTCTCTCTCGATAATCCTAACATGTGCTTCGCATCTTGAGCAATCGAGGCCAATCAATTGTCGTTCACTGTTTCGACCAATTCGGTGGGGTTCGCATTTTCTGCCATATAGAGCTTCCAATGGTGCCATTTGGATGCTAGCTTGGTAACTATTGTTATATGAGAACTGAGCGAATGGAAGACAAGTATTCCACGCTGCTCCATACACAATAGCACAAGCTCTTTAGCATGTCCTCCAATATCTGGTTTGTTCTTTCTGTCTGCCCATCTGTTTGAGGGTGATATGCTGAACTGAAGTTCAAATCAGTGCCCATAGCTTCATGTAATTTCTCCCAGAATTTGGATGTGAACTGTACTCCTCTATCTGAGACAATTTTCTTTGGGATTCCATGCCATGTCACTATCCTTGTCAGATATAGCTCGGCAAGCTTGTCTTTCCCGTAGGTTTGCTTGATCGGGAGAAAATGAGCCACCTTGGTCAATCTATCGACAATGACCCAGATAGCGTCATATCCCTCACGAGTTTTGGAAAGTCCAGTAATGAAATCCATTCTAATGCTATCTCATTTTCATTCGGGAATTGGTAAAGGCTGCAATAATCCCGATGGTTTTTGATGGTCTATCTTGATTTGTTGACAGGCATCACACTTAGCTACATATTCTGCCACTTCTTTCTTCATCAGGTTCCACCAATACTTCTTTTTCAAGTCTTGATACATTTTGGTGCCTCCAGGATGAATTGAGAATTGAGATGAATGAGCCTCTGTTAAGATTAACTCTCTTAATTCCTTCTTGTCGGGTATGCAATAGCGACCACGGTACGTAAGGATTCCATGTTCGTCTATCGCATACTCTGGTGAATCTTCTTCTTGAATTTCCCTTTTCAGTTTTTGCATCTCTTCATCTTCATCTTGTGCTGCTTTAATCTGATCTGTCAGTAGCGGTTGAATCTCTAATGCTGCCATACTGCCTTGTTCAATGATTACCAAATTCAGCTGTAGCATATCTCTTTGCAACTCTGGTGGATATTCTGTCGTGCTGACTTTGCTTGGACGAGCCTTTCGTCTAAGGGTATCGGCCACTACATTTGCTCTGCCCGGGTGATATTGGAGATCAATGTCATAATCTTTATCCAACTCTAGCTATCTTCGCCATCTCATATTTCAACTCTGGCTGTGTGAACAAGTATCTCAAATTCTTGTGATCCGAGGACATCTCACAATGATTCCTAGCGAGTAGTGCCGCCAAATTTTTAGTGCATGCACCACAGTGCTAGTTCCAAAACATGTGTCTGACAGTTCCCTCCATGGGGCCTCAACTGTCCCGAAGCATAGGCAACAAATTTTCCATATGGCATGAGCATACATCCCAAACCTCGCTTTGAAGCATCACAATAGATTTGAAATTCTTCTCCTCTTTTTTTTTTTGGTTGGGCAAGACCAATACCGCGTGGTTGTCAATTTAGTCTTCAAGAATGAAAACTCTCTTCACGGTGTATTTGTCCATGTGAATGGCTTGTCCTTCTTTAGTAGTTGAGTGAGTGGGCAAGAAATCTTTGAGAACCCTTCTATGAATCGGCGATAATAACCCACAATCCAAGAAAGCTTCTCACTTCAATCACTGTCTTGGGTCGCTTCCATTCCATAATGCGGTAATCTTTTACGGATCTACCTTGACTCTATCTTACGAGATAATATGACCCAAGAAAACAACTTCCTTCACCAAAAGCTGCATTTGTCGAACTTGGCGTACAAGCGATGTTTTCTCAATCTGTTAATACCATATGCAAATGTCGTTTGTGCTCTTCTTCATTCTTAGAATATATCGAATATCATCAATGAAGACTATCACGAATCGATCCAATTGGTCCATATGCACCGATTCATAAGATTCATGAAATAGGTTGGCGCATTGGTTAAACCAAAAGAAACGACCGTGAGCTCCAACAATCCATATCGGGTAATGAATCTTGTCTTCTCTCGATCTTGCTCTCGATCTTGAGTTGATGGTAACCCGAGCGCAAGTCGATCTTGGAGAATACCTCGACACCTTTGAGTTGATCAAACAGTCATCAATTCGGGCAATGGATACTTGTTTTTGATGATGACGATATTCAAACCTCTGTAATCGTCACACATTCTCGCTCTCCATTCTTCTTCTTTACAAATAAAGCTGGGCCAATCAAGGCGAAACACTTGGTCGAATAAACTTTTCCTCTTGCGTTCATCTAAGCGTCTCTTGAGCTCTCTTAATTCATCAAGCTAACATTTTGTAATGATACTTGGCAATTTGTTTTGCGCTTTGCAATCAACTTTATGACAAGTTCTACTTGTTGGTCGAGGATCATCTGATAATTCTTACGGAAACACATTAGGGTATTCTTGTACTACTCGCACTTGATCCGGTAATCTGTTAGCATGTTGATCATGCGCTCTCTTGCATTTCGTTTTTTGACCTTCAAGGGTTACCAATGATCTGTTTTGATCTCACAATCTATCTTGCCCTTGTTCTTGGCTAGCCGCTTTATACCAAAATGGCATCTAACCCTTGCATATCTGGTTGCAACAAAGCGCTTTAACCTTCTCTGGATTGACTCGCACTGCACATCATCCTTGCGTGTGTGGTGATAGTTCCCACTTAGATGAATTATGTCACGCCAAGGTTGGATAGGATTTGTTCTGCTAGAATTAACTTTATTACAACATAACCATCACACCCATTTCACTTACACGAATGGTCTTCATACACCTTCATAATTTTTCCACAAGCCTTAGTTAAAGTAATCTACAGACATCCATTCAGTTCTAGTTTACAAAAGGATAACCAAAAGTACATCATCTCATTTCTTGTTTTGCATAGCTCATATTCTCTTGTCTATCTGCTGGTTTTGGACTTGGAGTTTAGCTGCTTCGGATGACAAACTCCTCCTGGGACACTGGTGCCTGTAGTGTCCAATCTCTCCACAATGAAAACATGTACCTGTCCTTCGTGGACAGCTGCTAGTAAGATGCTTGCCACCGCAGGTGAGGCACTCGGTGGCGAGTGGTGAGGGAGTGGCATACTGCTGAGACTGTCCGGACTGGGTCTGCGGTATCGTTACAAACTGACGGAAGGGTTGGGATCGAAATGAGGGTGATCCCGTGATCTTGCTTCGCTGAGCATTGTGTGAAGACTGAGACTTGTGCGCTGCTTCACGCTTTCTGTCATCCTCCATTCTGGTCCTCTTAAGGTAAGATTCATCTTCTTCCATCGGTGGCAGGCAGGATGATGGTGTCTGCCTCTTTGCTTGCTCTTTAGCTTCTTCTTCGGGTAAGGACTTCAGTGGGCATTGGTCACGATAATGCCCATCCTGTTCGCAGCGAAAACAAGCCGTTGGTGATGGAGGCGAAGGCTTCTTTCGCTTCATGACTTTCACGTAACATGGTCTTTCTTCTATCTGTAGGGCTCGATCAACCAGGCTCAACAGGCTTGAAAACTTTATGGTTTGAAGGCGTTGTCTCATATTGGGTTGTAGACCTTTCATAAAATACTCCATTCTTTTAGCTTCGGTGTTAGTTTCCTCTTGAGCAAATCGGGATAACTGATAAAATTGTTCTAGGTATGCTGCGATGGAGTTCTCTCCTTGTTGAAGATTAAGAAATTCCTGATATTTTTCAGTGAAAACTCCAGGAGAAATGTGGGCTTTACGAAATCTCTTCACAAAGTCTTCCCATGTAATATCTTTCTCCTTAGGGTGCATCCACTGGATAGCATTCCACCAAGAAATTACGGGCTCGGACAACTGATAGGGGGCAAAGAGAACCTTTTCCTTATTTGTACACTGGATAGTATTCATTCTTCTCTCAATATCTTGTAACCAGTCATCTGTATTCAGTGACTCTGTGGTTGAAGGGAATTTTGGGGGTTGAGTTTGCAGAAATGCTGTAAACTTTAATGCAGTTGTGCTTGATCTTGACAGCGACTCTTGGTGTCACCACGACCTTTGGGTGATCTGGCCGCTATCTGCTCAAGCAAGCGGGCTCATTGATCTAGCATTCGCAGAATATTCATTCTCCCGATAGCGATTTTGTTCCATCATCGCTATTATCTTTGCAAGTGTGGCTTGATGCGTGGCGGTGCACCCCGCCGTTGGTCGACCACTCTGTGTGTTGGGTCCATCGCCAATTGGGAACGGAGATCGGTTTTTGCAGCGCTTTTGGAGAATAAGAGGATAAGTAAGACTTTGAATTTCAAGGTAAGTATAGAGGCGAAAGAGGTAAGAACGAGAGGCGAAAAGGGACGGAGAAAGCTTTGAACACGGGGGATTACGATAATTAAGCAAACAACATACAAGATAATGAACATAAATTTACTCTATGCAAGTGGCACACAAACCTCTTAGGGTTCATGATTACACCGCTTTACATTACAAAAGCACCACTACTACTCGTGGTCGGTCTAGTCTAGCGAGCACGGCTACTCCTCCATGCAGAACCGAAATTTTGAAGCTAGATAAGGAAAACGATAAACATTTTGCAAGTAAAACTTAAGCGGAAGTAAACTAAGATAGATAAGGTAGCAACAAGAGAGGAAAAGACAGCAGTAATACTTATATTTTTCGTAAACCCTTTTTATGGCTTTAAATTAAGTTTTGCGATAAAATTGCTTCCTAGTTTGCCTTAGGTCTCAACCTACGGTCAAAGAGCCTGCTCTGATACCACTTCTTGTAACGCCCCCGTTTCCAGGAGCGCGTACGGACACGGCATTCCGCAACTATTCACGCATGAACAGTTATGGAACGTCGCGCAAGAGTATACCATTGCATGCTTACAACAAAAGTCCAGCATATACTTTACATAAGGATTAACATCCATTTTCGACAGCGGGGCGTGCAAGCCCAAAGTATACTTACATTACAAAAACTCCAAGATCCGCTTGAGCGCGGCCAAGACCTAAAGCCTCGGGTCTTCGACGGAGACCTTTCCAACACGAAATCTTGAATTTGCCTTCTTTTCCTTCCAGTATACGTGGCATAGCAAGCCCGAGTACTCCACCCGTACTCGAGAAATCACAAGGAAATTCTAACTTACTACTTGTATGGATCAACAAAGGAAGGGAGTATACTTGGTTTATTACATTTGGTGGATGCAGTTTTATTTGCAATCATTTTATAAAATGGACCCAAAACTACTTCTCAAGAACTCAGGGGTTTTCACGAAGAGTTCATTAACCAACTAATCAAGTTAAAGTATGTACAAAACTACTTAAGCTTCGCTGCTGGAATCACCCAAGTGACACAGCTCCAATAACCGGGAGCACGGCGTATTCGAATACCATTTATTTGACTCTGCAGAGTTTGCTCAGCTTTACCCACACGATCCCTTAACTCCCGCGACAGAGTTAAGAAAGCCAGGTCGTTTCACTGCTCAAATCTTTATATAGGCTCTACCCGGTAGAATTCACTCGGGTCTGGACTTCACACACACACACACGCACGCACACACACAAAAGAAGACGGTGTCCGCTTCGAGTGAACTCTACCGTTGTTAGGCACCCGTAGCCCGGCCCTGCCTAACCTCACTGCTCATCCTCCTGTAGAGTTTCAATCGAGTTGAGCAGCTACTAGACCAGTGTTGACAAGTCAACTCCTGTGGTTGAGCGATCACTGTGACATTTGCTTAGCGTAAGGGTTTCAGTCCTTATATTTTCACTGGTCCGCAACCTCGCCAGGCACGCGACCCAACCTAAGGTAAGCGGTGGGCGTAGACCGTCTCGCGGCTTCCCACAACACCCTTACCCTAACTTCAATCCTAGGGTAAAAGATTGGCGAGGACCGCCTTGCGGTTTCCACTCCCCCTTACCCTACCTTGTGCACGCCGGCACTCTCCGCTCTAAGATACGGTGTCCCATACCACCCTACCTTAGAGTCGGGTTTTTCCAAATTCTATCGGCCCCACAGCCACGACCTTATTAGTGTAACATTTTGTATGATATTAATATCCTACAATTATCTAGATTAACAGATATTTATTTCTAGGGTTACAAAGGCATGGCAACAATTTAACAGGGCATTTGACGGTGGTGGGTTTAACTATATAGCATGTCATTCTAACATTTTATTTTTACTTTGAATTAACATTTCAGAATTAGCTCAATGCAAATAACATAATAACATAATTTAAATGGCATGGGATTTCAACATGATCAAGGACTTGCGACTTGCCGTGAATCGGACGAACTTGGCTAGCTTGAACGTAGACGCTTCGGATCCTGCGATCGCACTTGAGCTTCGAATTTCCGATACTAGCGCAAACACTGAAAATAACATAAATCCGCTTGAGACTAATCAAGCGAGGAAAAATAAACTATTTAAAAGGAGTAAAATGCATAAACCCTTCAAATAGAATTTTAGGAATTTATCTGGGATGAACTGTGGAAAGAAGGTCACCACTGGTCCGGAATGATATTTGGAGTAAAGTGGTGAAATTTGGGAATTTTTGGGGTTTTCGTGATTTTCTAGGAATTAATTGGATTTTCTGGATTTTAGAAATGAATAAAATCGGGAAATATATTGGAACAGTGCGGCCGGCGCTTTGCTCTGATCTTGCCCGCCCATGATTGACGTCAGCCCAGCCGCGCGCTGCGCGCTTCGGGCGGGAAGCGGCCGCCGACGGCCCATTCGCAGCGCCTCCACGGTCCGATGGGCGACACGTGGTGCGGTGGGCGGGCCCGATGGGGCGGAGCGGGCGCGTGGGATGAAGCGTGGGGTGGATCCGACGGTTGAGGAGGGAAGCGGGCGGCGTTATGGATCGATCGGACGGAGGAGAAGTGGGATCTTCACGAACATCGGACGGTGGAGGAGGTGGTCATCGATGGCGAATGAAACGGCAACGCGTTCGGGACGGAGGGCGAGATGGGGCCACGTCGCGGCGAGGAGGTCGTCTTCCTCCTCCCGCCGCGACAGTGCTCCCGGGCGGTGGCTACGGCGGCGGTGGCGGCACTGGCACCAGAGGCTCGTCGGCGGCAACCAAGGGCACCGACGGCGCGTCTTCGAGAGGAACCCATTTCGGGTGGTTGGAAGGCGAGGATCAACGGAGCGGCTGGAGGAGAAGGGGCGATCGGCCATTTGGCGATGAGGAGGGTTGCCGGTGGTGGTTTAGCTCAATTGGCGGGAGGTACACGGGTAAGGGGCCGAGGGACGCACATTGGCGGTGGCGGTGGAGGCTAGGGAGCTGCGGAGCGTGCTGGCCACGGAGCGGGTGCGGCGGTCGGAAGGGGACCTCGACGGCGGCGTCCTGCAGTGCTCCACCTGGCCAGAGGATGACGGCAAAGTTGTTAGAGATGGGCAGGGGTGCTCTGGACGGACGCAATTCAGAGAAGAAGGGACAGAGGAGGAGATGGACTTCACGGGGTCGCCGGCACAGGAAAGAGCCTCGTCGGCGCTAGGGACGACGGGGGCCCAATCGGTGGCTCCAAGAGGCGCACAGGAGTGATGGGGAGAGTGGGCGTGGGAAGCTCGGGAGCAAAGGCTCGGGCGGGCACCGAGGGGAGGCTTTATGCCGGCGAGGAGAGGGGAATCCGAGGAAGGAGGGGTGACCGAGGGCGCGGGGTCAAGGAAGGACGGGGAGGCTGGTGGCGGGCCTCCGCGGTGTGGGCGGTGCCGAGCCTGCGAGGCATTAATGGCGGCGGAGAGGGGGGATGGTCGGGCGGCATGGTGAGGCGTGGCGGCGCGTCGCGCGAGAGAGAGGAAGAGGAGATCGCGAGTGGGACCAAGGCGAGAAGAGAGCGACAACGCATGCGCGGGTGGAGGCATTCTTGGACCGGCGGACGGAGTGGCGCGCGAGCGGTCCGAACGGCCGCGTGGCGCGAGCGACAGAGGAGAAGGCGGGAGCGCGCGGCGCCAGTGAGTGAGGCGAGAGAGAGCGCGGGCGCGCGAGAGGCGGAAACGGCGGGCGCCAAGGAGGAAGGGAGCGGGCGGCGCCACGAGAGAGGGGAGGCGGGAAAAGAAAAGGCGCCGAGAGGGAGGCATCCGGTGAAAAGGGAAAACGGGATTGCGAACTTTCCCAAAGGAAAGTTTCAAATTTCACTCAAATAAAATGCAGAAAATTTTGGAAAATTCACTTTGAATTTTTAGGGCTTTTCACAAGCGGATATTGGTAGTCCACAAAAATGCTGTTCGGTTTGCGAACAATATTGGGTAATGCATCACACCGGGGCAATTCGAGGATAGAAATTTGCTCACCAAAATTTTGGCTCCTTAAAATTTGGCTTGGCCATAAGCCAAACAATGTCTGCTTTGCCAAATTTTGGCCTCGCAGGGTTTTGATCGGTGTTTTTTTATTGCGGCGCTTTTAATACGACATCAGATGGTAGAGACGTCAACGTGAATGTTGTATACGGTTTTAGACTCAAAAAGTCATTTAGAGAATCCGCTTTACGAGACCACCCTGTTTCAAAATTTGCCATTTTGATTTCGGATAAACCAAAAATAAAAGAACGAGGCCAAAATTTTGGCTTAGTTCGATGTATCAAATTTTGGCAGGAGATTTGTCTAGCCCGACCTAGTTTTTAAAATCTTGATGTACCTTTTTTATTTGCTGTACTAAAAGGAGAAACCTTGTTTGCTACCTACAATCAAGAAGTTTTCCCCTATATCCCCTCACAAGGAAAGTTTGCGCCACATTTAACTCAGACCGCGCAGCCCGACCGTCTCAGTCCTGAATGCAGCTTCTCTGTCCCCTTTTCTATATTTCCTTACACGTGGCAGCAGTCTGGAAGAGGTAGATATTGTTGCGGACACAAAAAGTAAAGTAAAACAAATAAGCTACTGCCACGTGTGAGGGAACAGGGACGGAAACAGGGAAGCTGCATTCCTCAGTCCTCAGCAGTCACCGCCCACCTCGCATCTTTCCCTCATCGACCCTACTCGGCCATTATCGTCAATTCACTGTCATCACACTAAGTAATAATAAGAGCCTCAGTGGTCTTAGCGATATACCTTAGAGACAATTATATTGTTTCTATATTTATGAACTTACAGTTAAATGCTATGTTGAATTATTATTTATAAAGATTAGTAAACATATTTATAAAGATTAATAAGCATGTGGCTTTTTGATGAAACTTTTTATTTATTATATGATACAATTTTAAAAAGATCTATGGTCAGATGTCACTGGCTGGGTCACTTATGACTTATAGATCTGCACATGTATTGATTAATAACCACACTTCATTGGCCATAGATATAGAGACGTTGAATCAATTATGTGAACACATGTTAGGAAACTTGGTGTTTGATTGGCCTACTTTGAAACACTATTGAGATTATTATATTTTATATACTATCAATTGGTTTCAAACAATAATCGTGTATAATCCTTAGACCTGAAAGTAGCATGGTTTCTTACATGTATAATAACACACTTAGGGGTTGCTAAACGCTACTATGTAACTAGGCAGCTATAAAGATAGCTTTTAGATATACTATAAAGTATGCATATGAATGTGACTAGTTAGAAATGAGATTTCCCCTCCTAACACAACAGGAGAAAAAGAATTGTATTGTTATGCCACAAGTGGTTGAAGAGTCGACCACAGAGTTATCCATCACTAGATCGAGCAAGTATTGAACAGTCCATGGGTGACAAGTATCTCACTTGAAGTTCGATCAGATATTATGAGGCAAAATAAGAATACACAAGTAGGTCGCTTAGTCCGATCAGTGACCAGTGTCCGACCAGATAATCCATGGTTTCATGAGAATACAGACTAGTCGTGAGCTGTCATATATGATCACAAATTGGTCTTGAGCTGGTCATGATTGATACAAACTGGTCGTAAGGAGTTATGAGCTAGTTGTGAGTGACTACAACCTGGTTGTAGGTCATATCGCATAAGGTTCGTTCTATTTGATTTTTATGTATATTGGAGGGTTGTTATGCTCTACTAGGGACCACTACTGACCTATGATCGAAAAACTGTTTCCGGATTATGGCCGCTTATATATAAACCTACAAGATCACATACTTAATGGTTGGAATAACAATGGTTGGTTTTAGATAAGGATCTGTTTTCTTAATAGTCCGAGTGGGATACAATCGCTACTCATATTGAATAAGAATCTGATATGAACTCTATATAAGAGGATAGGTGAGGCTGTGGGTGGACATACGTGACACCACCAAAACCTAGGCGGCACCCTCCGAAGACCTCTTGTGCGCTAATACTAGCACACTGGCATACAATATTCCTTTTACTAGCACACTGGCATACAATATTCCTTTCTAGATGTGTGGATTCCGATAGAAACGATGCTGTGACTGTGGGCCGCGGTGCTGATTGGAATGGTTGTGAGGAGAATGTCATGGGACAATTGACTACACGATGTGTGCTACGTTGGACCGCGCTATTTTAACTCTTCTTCTGCTGTATTACGTATATAATAACGATCTATTATCTCTTATTTGTATGACTTTCTAATATACTCGGTAGAAAATTTTATTTTACGCTATAGCAGCCCTACCCCGTGTCTCTACGAGTACACGTATGGGCTGCATCGTCGTTGCCTCAGTTGCAAGCATGGCTTCGTGTATAGTTGTAGTGTCTAGATGCCAGCATATGTCTACATTTTCAGTTTTTAACATTTTCACCCCTTGGGGTTAAGCATTGCTGAGTTTGCCTTGCTTTAGCATAAGCCATCTAGTATTTTTTAAAAATTAATATTTTCTAATAGAGAACACCCTGAAATAAGTATATGAAGATTTATTTCTGGAGTTACTGTTAGAAGGGGCCGAGCTTGGGCTTACGGGCTAAAAAAGTCAAAACCCGACCCAAGTCTAAAAATCAGGCTGGCCCATGATTGAAAATTGCCCATACGTCGACCACGCCAGGTTGGTTGGACAATGCTGGGTTTCTTATTCTATAAATCAGCATGCCACGTCTAGTGCTGTTTAAGAACAATATAAACCAGGTTTTTTTATGTCAGATTTTTTAAGAACCCTATATCCGAGCAACAGTTTATTGTATCTGGACATAGCACAATAAAATGATTTTTTTCTTTGAAGCGGTTGCCCTGTCAATGGATTCCTGGAAGAGAAGTACCAAGTCCATAGCACAAAGAAAAAAAAACTTCATTCAAATTTCAAGAACGGCCACATAACATAAGTTAATTTGTAACCTCTCATCACCCTTTTGTATATTTCTCTCTTCTTTTGTAACTTTGTGTGTGTGTGTGTGTGTGTGTCTATATATATATATATATATATATATATATATATATATATATATATATATATATATATATATATATATATATATATATATATATATATATATATATATATATATATATATATATATATATATAGGATGAGTGTTTCATGCACCATGGTGCCTAGGCACCAATATCAATACCCGTTGATTTGCTTGAGATTCAGCGTTTGATGTGGGTATCTTCATATACCCATAAAAAAGTATATTTGAGATGTCAAACTCCGAAAAAATTTAAATTCAACTTCAGTTTAACTAGTTTGAACTATTTTTATGGTATATACTCACTGTAGTTGCATTGAACTCAAAAGTAGTTCAAACTAATTTGAACTGAGTTCAAAACTTACTTACCATAAATATATCAAGGGTATAAAACATTTTCATACCCAAACTCAAAAAAATTATCAATCATACACGTGTATCGGATGTTGGTGCCTAGGCACCATGGTGCCTTATGTAATTTTCCTATATATAGGATGAGTGTTTCATGCACCATGGTGCCTAGGCACCAATATCAATACCCGTTGATTTGCTTCGAGATTCGCAACATTTGATGTGGGTATCTTCATATACCCATAAAAAAGTATATTTGAGATGTCAAACTCCGAAAAAATTTAAATTCAACTTCAGTTTAACTAGTTTGAACTATTTTTATGGTATATACTCACTGTAGTTGCATTGAACTCAAAAGTAGTTCAAACTAATTTGAACTGAGTTCAAAACTTACTTACCATAAATATATCAAGGGTATAAAACATTTTCATACCCAAACTCAAAAAAATTATCAATCATACACGTGTATCGGATGTTGGTGCCTAGGCACCATGGTGCCTTATGTAATTTTCCTATATATAGGACGAGTGTTTCATGCACCATGGTGCCTAGGCACCAATATCAATACCCGTTGATTTGCTTCGAGATTCGCAACGTTTGATGTGGGTATCTTCATATACCCATAAAAAAGTATATTTGAGATGTCAAACTCCGAAAAAATTTAAATTCAACTTCAGTTTAATTAGTTTGAACTATTTTTATGGTATATACTCACTGTAGTTGCATTGAACTCAAAAGTAGTTCAAACTAATTTGAACTGAGTTCAAAACTTACTTACCATAAATATATCAAGGGTATAAAACATTTTCATACCCAAACTCAAAAAAATTATCAATCATACACGTGTATCGGATGTTGGAAGCCTCTTTTCTACACCCGGGTGTAATTATACCCTATATCGTATCTCGCAATGTAGGGAGTATCTTGCATAACGGAGGGTATGTACATGTAGTATATGAGTATTTAAGATTATCTAGGTGGTATGAACAATTTTTCAGAGGTGGTATGTACATTTTTTCGACATACTCCTTTTTATGCACGTATATAAGGGTATTTACAAAATACGCTAAAAACTATGAATTCATTTACAAGTTTTTCGTATGGTTCACATTGGAGTATCTTATAATTAGTATACAGATATATCTAAAGTGATAAAGGAGTATTTCAATTTTGTTTAGGTGGTATATTAGAGGTGGGTGTAATTACACCCGGGTGTAAAAGTTATTTTTCCTATATATATATATTATGATCCTTTCTTACTGATTTTTTAAATATCATTGATATTTGAAGAATACCGACCAGTCCATCCTAACGTACTTCTTTAAATATGCTATCCTAATCATCTTTGTTGAAGTACTAGTATATTTCCCATTAGTTTAAGGTCTTATTTGTACTGACTTCTAAAAGCTATTTTTCTATACTAAATGGTCTTTCCACATATCTAACTTTTAAACAGAGTGCTTTTTCAAGACAGGGTCTATTACTCAATTATAGTAGATATTGTAGTGACTTCATTTATATCGGTCAAAATTACATACGCATATCTCTCTCTGTAAGGCTTTTTTAAAAGTTGTTATTATTCATCAATCGAAACCAAAAGTCATCGGCAAAAACCAATAAGAACATGTTCTAAGTCTTTAGTGGACTAGTTGGTATGTTGAAGTATTAGCATATTGCATACCTTTTCTCATCAGTTTAATATTTTCGATGAATTGATTGGTGCATGTAACTCAATATGGTGTCAGAACCAAAAGGTCTAACTGCAATTTGTTTTACATATAGTTACTTTTTTTTACCTCTAAGATGATGATACTCTCCCATACTTCGTGGTGGATGCAAACAAACTCTGGCTAATCTGACCCACTGAATTAGAAACAATTGGTTGATAGCGTGAAAGAGTTCTTTCTGAAACTCATGTAAAAAAACATGGTGTGAGGTTTAATATATTCTTACCTAAAAGATATAACTGAACTATTCAAGAGTTCCATCATTCAATTGAGCATGCACAGAATAACAAACGTAGTATACTACGTAATCTCAAATGAGGATAGGAGTACATAGTTTTGGTTGTAAATATTAGTACACTTATTTTCACTGAAAAGGACACCCTTAATTAACTCAATACGCCATCGGTATAGCGCGAAGTGGCTCAACCTTTGTTAAGGAGACTCCTAACTTTTCCTTCATATCTATCCCTTTCTTTTCCACGTCTTCCGGGAGCCTCCACTTGAAATGATTTAACAATGATGCAAGCATTACATGCACAATACGGATACCTAGCGGCATGCCAGGGCACATTCGGCATCCAGCACCAAATGGAATGAGAGTGAAGTCTCCTCCTTTGAAATCAACACTCTTTGCCAAGAATCTCTCGGGCATGAATTTCTCAGGCTCAGACCAGATCTCATTATCCTGACCGATTGCCCAGATGTTAACAAGGATACGCGCGCCCTTAGGTACCGTGTAACCTCTCATTTGTACTGCCGTCTCAGCTTGGTGTGGTAACAACAGTGGCCCTGACGGATGTAGTCGAAAAGTTTCTTTTATTATAGCCTGCAGATAGGGCAGTTGATCAATATCAGTTTCATCAATTTCTGTTCTTGATCCAATAACTCGTCCAAGCTCATCACATGCTTTGGCCATTATTAACGGGTTCTGAAGTAGCTCAGCCATCGCCCATTCCACTGTGTTGGAGGTTGAGTCACTTCCAGCACAGAACAAATCCTGAAATCAACAGGGGCATGTTATTTTCAATAGAAACATTGCACCAAAACAAGGAGATGTTTGTGAAGAAGCCAGATCGTTCAGGATCTGACTCTGGGTTTGCCTCCAAGTGACGAATTCCTGCTCAGTCCTGCATAGAGAGCAGCGGCATCCTGTTTGGGGTTTTTGTTAGAACTATCGCTGTAGCAGCAAATCCGGCAAATTTGTGGAGCCTTAAATAGCGCAGGTACTCTAAACTGGTGTGGCAATAGCAAGGAGTTGATCTAAAGATTTGCCGACAAAAAGTCAGTGTCACGGTGTGAACCATGCAAATCATCAGCAGGGGAGAGACGACGGAGAAAGCAACGCTGAAATTGTTTTCGAAAAGCACTTGAAATTTTCGACTCTTGAATATACAATTAGTTGAAGAATTTATTTTGGAACCATAAGAACAAAATGTTACTGCAATTAGCATAGATTCCCATTAAAAAAAAACTAGGGTCAGTTTGTGTTGTTGCGTTGCACCGTGAAATCTTGTTAGTCATATGAATCGTTAGTAAGTCTAGTAAGATTTTATTGCTACGATTTAAAAAAGTTCTCAATTAAAGTCCGTGAAATCTTGGAAAAGCTATTGTAAACAGAACTAAATTCCACAACGCGTCACAACAATCTCAAACTGGCCCTTTGTTCAACTCACCGTCCCTTTTCAGCGATTACCCTTAGCGTACTGTGATTGCGAGCCGCTGTGAACGGTGTATGCCTCTTCTCCTTGAAATGTGTTGGAATAGTCCCACATTAGTTGTGAAAGGGCAAGGAACCTAACTTAAAAGTGGGGGAGTCCCTCACCTCATTGGCTAGCTTTTGGGGTGAGAAGGCCCTTACGATCCAACAAGTGGTATCAGAGTCCGGTTCTAACATCTCTGGCCCAATAGACACTAGTGTGTGAACGCCTGATGGACTGTGACCCTGAGGGACCGTCGGTGTACGGTGAAGGGACCCTGATGGACCGTCGGTATACGGTGAAGGGGCAGTGAAGAGCTGAGGGACACCAATGTGTGAAGGGGAAAATTGTTGGAATAATCCCACATTGGTTGTGGAAGGGCAAGAGACCTAACTTAAAAGTGGGGGAGTCCCTTACCTCATTGACTAGCTTTTGGGGTGAGAAGCCCTTACCATCCAACAAAATGAATACGAGAGCTTCTGCCCTTGGTTTCAGAAAAACATTGCTGGCCGCTAAGACATCACAGAAGCAGAGCCTGGTAACGAGAGTAGACAGAGATGGAACATAGGGTGGAGAAAGCTGAGCAGGAGCAGCATTGCAGCAACTAATGGCTGTTGCCATAATGTGGTAGCATTGCAGCAAATAGAGAATCTTCCAATGACCCAGGTGCAAATCGAGGTCAAATCAAGGGGCAAAAACCTGCAACAAGCTACTTCCATAGTTCCATGGATAATTTGGGACATTAATTAATGAGTAAGGACAGATGAGCATAGACACACTGTCAGTGCCTATGGCCACTGTATTCAACTGACTTGTGTTTGGATTGTGACCAAAATAATTTGTTGGCACAGTTGGTTGGCATGGAATCCCTTAGGCATAATCTGAGCCGAGCAATTCACTGCCAAAGCCACCGTGGGAAAATACATCTGCTTCACGCACGATGGCGGGCATGCGTTGGATAAGCATCCAGTGGGAGCCCGCTGGGTAGCAATTTCGTTCTTAAATTTTCTGTGGGGAAAATTGCATATAGTCCCCCACAAGTCATTCTGAGTTTGATTTACCTTTCTACAAGTATATTTGTCACGAATACCTCCACAATGCGGAGTTGTTTGAATTCCCCCTCGGCGGCCCTTTTCCTGCTGACCTAGAAAGTTTTTGTTGACTCCGTGGTGTGCTAGGTCCGCTATGAAGCATTGTAACGTGGCCTTTGGGATTAAGTGCACGCCTCGATTCTATGTAGGCAAGTCAAACAGTGTTCCCTCTTGCATCCAATCAAAACGAGGGGATGGAAGACGGGAAGGTGGGAGTGAAAGGCAATGGTGACCGTGACCTCCCTTGTCACATCCTCACTTCATCGGTGTGGAACCCTAGCTCGCATCGAGTTGGAGACGAAGACACAACTGGTTCAATTTGATTTGATCTACTTTGATCCAAGTTGAAACAGTTGGAGGTATAGGACTTGAATGTGGGTAATTGCATTGTACCTTATCCATAGCCAACCTAACACACCACAGAGTCTTTATCAACGAAAGCCGCCCGAGTCGTCGATTAAAGGCTCGCAAGAGGGAGTATCAAACAACTCTAGACTTGTTGGGAGAGGGAGGCATAAATATACTTGCAGGGAGGCAATTTAAACTTAGAATGACTTCTAGGGGTATTTGCAATTTTCTCATTAACCAACAAGTAATACCCTAATTGCTTCTATTAGAAAAGTGATTTGGTAGAGAGTACTCGTATTTTCTCACCTTGGGAGTACCCAAATTTTCACTCCTTTGATTTCTTTGTGATTTGTGCCTTGCGATCGATGTTGCAATCCTAGCAAGTTAGAGTTCTAGGTTCATCGAGTTTAGAGTTTTTATGTTTACCTTTCCCAGACTATAGAGTTGGTTTGCGGGTGGGCTTAGTTTCTTGGAGGAGGGTGGTAGGCAGCGGTCGGCAAAGTGGAATAATGACAAGATGAGAGGTTTAGGTCTTTAGATGGCTTTCCACAGTGGCTTTCTGGGGAGGATGTGGGTGGCGGTGGTGTTTGAAAAACAATCATATGAGACTAGGTCCTAATACATGTGAGGTTGGGTCCAACTCAAAGCATGACCGGGGTTGACACATGCAGGCCATATTGTTATGTTATATATATACCGGTAGTTATTACTCCATCTAGTCACAAATACATGCTGTTTTAGACATCAACACGGTCATCAAAACTAATTTCTATTACAATATACTTATAAAACCTAATAAAATTATGTAACATCCCAAAATCTGTTAAATTGTTTTAAAAGTCATAATTTCCGCATTTTCATGCATTGTCAAAATTTTCTGCATTAAAGAAAAGGTTTTCCTATTTTTCAGCTGTTGAAAAAGAATTTCTGAAAATAATTATAATCTGACTAGAACCTTTAAATAATTTATTTGAGTTGAAAATAATCTAAAATACTACCCAAAAAATTGTAATAACATTTGGAGTTATTTTTCCTAATTTTAAATTGGAACTTGGTTTCTGCAATTGAATTAATTGGAAAATATTTAAAAATCTGATTCCATCTCGGTCCGTTGTCATGAGTCCTGACTCGGCGTAGCCACTGTTTCAGTCCATTCCCGGTCCGTACACCATGCTTCCTAGGCCAGCCGCCGCCGCCGCCTCCTCCATTCTTCCGTTTTCCCGCCTTCTCTCTCATCTTCCTCGCTCTCACTGCCAGAGGTTGTCGTCCACCTCTTGCGCTATGTCTGCTCGCCCGCGTGTCGTGCTGCCTGTGATGCCATCATCTGCCGAATTCAAACCATCGCCTCGCGTCGAGCTCCCTGCCCAATGCGCCGACCAGTCGTCTCGCTGCACCCGCGACATAGCGCGATAACTCCCGGTCGCTCCACACTCGCGTCATCATCCTCAGATCGCCACCATTGACCGCTCTGGTGCGCTGCTACCCTCGACGCTCGCGTCATTCTTCGTCTGGAGCCTCACTGACTCTCGTCTTGGAGTTCCAGCACCGGGCGCCGCCTGCCGCCGCACGCCATTGCCCCGCCTCCTCAGAGCTCCTCCACCACGATTCACTGCACTGGTGAGACCCTCGTGACTCCAGGAAGCTAATGTGTCCACCTTATTTATGCATTTTACCATGGTTTGTGACATCGCAACCGTGCATCACCCAGGGTTTTTTTACCGGGTTTTATTTTTAACCGGAGGAGGCCGGTAAGTCCGATTTAACCGTTTTTGGTTTTTTGAAGAAATTCAGTACGAAAAATTTAAATAAAATTTAAATTTTAAATTCATACCGGCAATAACTGGCCAAAATTGAAAATATTGGACGAAAATTTTTAAAGAAATTTCAGCAAAAATTCTTTCTAAATTTAACAAAATTTATGCAAAACAAAAATTTCGGAGCTAGTTTAGATTTCTACCAGGGTCACCGGTAAACCTGGTAATACCGGTTACTGATTGGTTTTCGGCAAAAAAAACCATGGCATCACCACTGGTGCATTCGCCGCAGGCGAGCTACGATGGTTTTCTTCCTTGGCAACCACCTCCCATAGCTTGGCAATTCTCCTCTCTCTCTCTCCATTTTGCACACCACCGTGCCTCACCACTGCCGCATTCGCCACCGGCGAGCTCGCCCCGAGCGAGCGCTGCGTCTCCTCTATTGTTATCAGAGTTGGGCCTAATTAATCTAGTGTTAGCAAATCACTAAATAACCAGTGGGCCCCGAGATCCCCTAAACACATATTTCAATAATTAATATGTCATTAGGAATTGCATTAACCTCAGTAATCACATTTCAAAGCCATCAAATCACTGACAACTTGGACTTTCTTGTTGGATTCGTATTTAAGTAAAAGTTAGAATATGTGTGAATTACATGTAGACCCCGCAGAGAGACCGGCTTGGTGCTAGGTAATCATAGTATGGCTCAATTAACTAATTTTATCATTACTATTATAAAAGAACGATCGTACGTTCCTTCTCCTCTAATCGCTTCGTTCTCAACTTCTTATCACTTTTCATTTTTCAACTGATTAGAGTAGCCCTCTTTCATAGTATGATTATCTATATATCCAATAAATTTCGTTGCAACGTACGAGCAAGTGACTAGTATTCGATAATGTTTCACTGACACATAGACCTGAGTAATTCGATTAGCCAATTTCTAAGTAAAACCAAGTTTAAAACTTGTGCGACTAACATGCGGGACCCTTTCCATAGTCCACGCATGTGCGCACCTGGTGCACCCTAGACCTGTCCCACTCGTCAATGTAATGGTGCAATAAAACCAGGTTTTCTTTTTAAAATATAAATGAAAAATAAAATAAAAATCTAAAATCCTGCATGCACAGTACTCTATCCTAATTGATCTAGATTTTTTCTTGACAAACCTTCAAAAGGTCCGTTCTTTCTCATACGAACTCCGATTGATATGATTTTTTCTATTTTTTTTCCCTAAAATCATGAACTTTCTTCCAGTACCATCTTTGTGAACTTTTTTTATATCTTTGTTTGAAATTATTTTGTGTCTATTTTATGTATTGTGGTTATTCTCAAGTAGATACCGACGTGCTGGAAACACTTCGAGATTAATCCAGTGCAAGAAACAAGGATTCAACAGCAAGGCAAGCAAACCTCCTTCATCATGTTGCTCTTATATTTTTAAATACTATGTTGTTTTCATTACAAATTATTTTGCTTGCTTACTTTGGCTAAATTGCTATATTTATGCTTAGGAAATTGGTTATATTCCACGTTGCAATGAAATATTCCTTGAACTTGAATGTTACTGCCATTGTCTCATTCAGAATAGTTACCCACTGGTTTAGATAATTTTTGGTGGGATTTAGTTAGAATATGTAGAAAATGCTTAGCCATGCTCATAGTAAATATATGTTATTGAATGTAGGAAATTCTATGCTTGCAAATTCTAGAAACTTTATGAAAATTTTTGGGTAAAATTGATACTCATTTTGGATAGAGGAGTACCTCTGAATTGATTTGGTTAACAAAGCAAAAATGAAAACTTGTGATTTGGACTTGGGCGTGTGGTAGGTTGATGAAGGGAAGGTAACCCCGATTCATTGTAGTCTTGCCCGAGTTACTTAAATATCGAACTCAAGTGCTGTTGGCCTGAGCATATCACGTGCAACCATAAGTCTAATATGGGATAAACCTAGTGGAATAAGTTATCTATATCTAATCTTGATCTCGTAAGTTGTGTGGGCGCCAGGGGCGGTTGCTTAAAGGGGCTCCATTCACTATGGTGTTGGGACCAAAGTTTACTTACACAACAATGAGTTCTCTCTGCGACAATGTGTTCCATCAAAGGAGGACATGTCTTCTGGGTTCCATAGTCCAACGAATGAAGGAAAAACTCATCAGGCGGGGTCAAGTTTGGGGTTAGGTAATGTAAATGCCTTGGTACGATCAATCATATCGGATACTTTTGTACCGCGAGACCTGGCCAGCGGGATGAGTTGATTATATCTTATGAGTAAAATGTACAACATTTACAGAGTGTGTAATCGATTCAAATAGTTGTGCACTCGGTTATGGGCAAGCTTGATCATACCCCACTCGGTTAGCTTTCATGGTTTCAAAATGTTTTGCAGGAAAAAGAAGGATTGTCGGAGTGGACATCACATCTCGGCAGTAGTCGGCATCGTCGAGGAACATGCAAATACAAAGGCAAGCACGACAACACATTTAGATCTATTACAGGATAACAAGCTAGTGAACTCTTCATGGAACGACGGTGCGGGTGAACAAGACACACTTACCACACTTACAGCTATATATGCTCACAGTGGATGAACTCACGCGTGACTAGTATCGGTGGAAAGGTAGATGGGCGTTATTTATAAGGGCGGCGAGAGGAGGAAGCTGCTGCTGCCATTCGATGTGGAGAGAATGGGCGGGTGAGATCGAAATCACGGGTATACGCCAATTATTGGTGACACGTGATTATCACACGCCAATTATTGGTGATATGTGATTATCACAGATGGTTATTACGCGAACCGTGTGTGATAATAAATAGCATGACGGTTCTTAATACGAGCCGTGCGTGATGTTTCGATTATCACGAGCGGTTCGTATTACTAACCGCTGAAATCTCTAAAATTATCACGAGCGGTTCGATTAATAACGTGCGTGATATTTTCACGAATGGTTATTAACGCAAACCGTGCGTGATAATTTTAGACATCACGGGCGGTTCGTGTTAATAACGTCGCGAACTTTCCTGACGGTTAATGTCTGAATCGTCGTGATGTCTCATTTATCACGAGCGTTCGTGTTAATAACGTGCGTAAAATATCATGACGATTGCAAGTATAAACCGTGCGCGAAAGTTTAATCACGAGCGGTTCCGTATGAACCGTCGTCATAAGCTTTATCTCGAACGCCGTGTGTCGATCGTCTAATGCGTCTCTCGATCGTTATACAAAGCGTCTATATCATTAATGTTTGGGTATCTGAACCGTCGTGCTAAAAGTTAAATATGCGCCTAATCCAGGTCTCTTCTACGTCGTACAATATGGCTTCTACTATTCTTGTGATCATCTCCTTCCTCTCATCTGTTCATCAAGAATTGTTCGACCGAACCTTACGAGCGGCCAACAATTTGCATCTGGAGCGACTTCTCGCACACGCCCGCTCTCCTTCCCGACTTTCTTGCATCCGTCATTCGACACGATCATCCGCCGTCGACGGAGGCGTCTCGTTGCCGCTCAAGAAAGGGAAACAACCCTTACCTGGTTCTTCTCCACAATGTGTGCAAAGCGGAAGAAGCTCTACACACATTGGAGGCGATGGATAGCCTTGCCGATCAAGCGGCGGCGGTCGAGAATCTTTGCATGCTATCCTCTACGACATTATGGGCTATGCTCGATTATTTGCCCAGTGGAGGAGGAAGTCTGAGGACAAGGACAATCTTAACGGCGTTCGAGAAGTCGGTGGTGATCCTCCAAGTCCCAAAGTCGAAGAAGAAGCGTCGAAGCCCAAAGATTACAATCTGGGAAACTCTTTACCATGCGACTTTTGTAATAAATTTGCCTCTAATTGAAATTAATAAATTTGCCTTTAATTTGTGATCTCTTGTCTCAATAGTTACGTACTAAAGTTATTAGAAGCAATGTGTATTTATATATTAACCTCGATCATGAGCGAATATGACGGACAAAGGGACATCACGAGGCGGTTCTTGTCAAAACCGCTGCATGAATATTCATAAACGGTTCTTAAGAAGAACCGCTCGTGATAATCTACACAACACGAGCGGTTTTTAATGAAAAACCGTGCGTGATAATTCCATATTATCACAGGCGGTTTTTATTAAAAACCGTCATGTGATATAAAGTATCACGAGCGGTTCATCGGTAAGGACCGTCGTGATACTCGACCACTAACACGAGATGGTGTCCAAATTAAAATCGTCTGTGTTAGTGTCAATCACAGACGGTTTTGTCAAACCGTCTGTGATGTAGCCGTCTAGTATAGCTTCTTTTGTAGTAGTCATACTAGAAATAGTCAATGGAAAACCATTTGTTCAAGGATATGATCGATCTTTGTGACGATATTTCGGTGGCAGGTGCCATCTTAGTTGTTGTAGGTGTTGTATACCTACAATACACAATTTATGATTATTTATTATTACTTTTAGCTTTTTATAATTCCGCATTTACTTATTGCCGGTCAATTTCTTTTGCAATCTACTACTTGTATTGTAAATGCAAAATTTGCTTTGAGCAACAAACCAATATAATAAAGCCTTCATTTGACAAGCCAAACATGTAGCTAATAGCATTTGATGTAAGTTTTGTGGAGTACACTTTATACTCATTGTTGCTTGTTTAACATTATTAGTGGGAGACGATGAAGACCTAAATATCATTTACTTTCACACTATAAGATTCATTATTGATGACATCGTGTTCTAAGGTTTAACACCCAGTTGGTTGCTTGTGGAATGAGGCATACCACAAGAAGGCATACCACAAGGGCCAGACATGTTTTATTTGTCCTTTAATTCCGCTGCAAGTACTCTTTTATATATGCATTTGGCCGGTTGGCCCCTTGTGTAAATCGTGGTCCTAATGATTAATGACCTACGTTCATCCACTTATTAGCGCGTAATACTTTGTTGTATTTATTTGTGTATGGATGTGATGCAATTTTGTAATATGTGTGCTAGTAGCTTGATCATGGGTCTAGCACGGTAAACACATAGGGTTTATAATTAGTTTTTTAGGTCTAACGAATTATAATATTATGAAAGTACATTTTGAGACAAATCTACAAATATAATTTTTTACGGAAGGAGTACACGCCAGGCAAAAAAAAGTCGTGCCCACTCGTTCTAATGTATAACCGCAAAACCGCAAGATAGTATTCTAGTCAACGCTCTGGAATGCTTATATATTTCAATACGCATCACAGAATAGCAATATCCAACCAAAAAAAAGGCGCAACTTGCAACAATTAACACAGCAGTGCTTACCGTGAACAACGACCGGAGCGTGTCGCGGTCCAGTCCGGCCTTATCGTCGTCCCGCGCGGCGACGTCGAGCAGAACGTCTAGGAAGTCGTTCTTCCTGGGCTCGCCGGCGTCCCGGCCCCGCAGCCTCCGGTCCACCTCCGCGTCGAACACCAGGTGCAGCCGCGCGAACAGTCGCGCCATCCGCCGCCGCGCGCCCTGCAGGTCGGCCGCCGCGAGCGCCGGGAAGAAGTCCGACACGTTGGCGCTCCCCCCTATGTCCATGATCTGCGTCACCAGCTCCTGAAACCCCGTGGACGCGTCGGTGTCATCGAGGCCAGCGAGATCGCTGGAGAAGATCGTGCACGACAGGAGGTTCAGGCTCGTCATGAACGCCACACGGCCGATGTCCACCGTCGCGCCCTCCGTCGCCAGCCGCGATACGTGCTCGACCAACTGCCTCACCTTGTTGAGGCGAAGGTGCCGGAGCGCGTCGAGGCGGTGCGGCGTGAAGAGCTCGGCGGCCATGATCCTGCGGATGGCTCGCCAGCGGTGAGTGGGCGGAAGCCAGGCGACGGAGTTGCCAGCGTGCTTGTCGCCGAGGGCGTCGGGGATGAAGCGGGTGGCGAATACGGCGTCGTGCTTCTGCAGGACGTCGCGGGCGAGGTCGGGGGAGGAGACGACCACCGTGGTGACCGCGCCCAGGCGGAGGGACATGAGCGGGCCGTGGGTCTTGGCGAGGCGGGCGAGCGAGCGGTGCGGCAGCGCGCCGAGGTTGTGTAAGTTACCGATGAGCGGCAGCGGCCACGGGCCTGGTGGGAGGCGGCGGCGCCTGTGGGCCAGGAGGTTGAGGACGTAGACGGAGAGGAGGGAGAGCAGAAGCCATGGCAGCAACGGGAGCAGCAAGGCCATGTTGACGAGTTCGTATAGTGAAACGCGCCAAAGTCATGCTGCAATTATACTACTTGATCCAAAGTCATGCTGCAATTATACTACTTGATCTCTTCATTTTTTATGTTAATGGCTGCTTTGGAATTTGCTAGGAAGCTTGCGGGATATTTTTTCGGTTGCGACTGATAGTTTTTGTGGCTAATGGTTTATAACTGCGGTTGATGGTTTTTGCTCTTAGAATGAGCGTTTATACGAATGAACCGAATGCTGATAAGCCGCTTCAAAAAGGTTATCCTGATAAGCTGTTTCGAAAAGACAGCAGAGAAGCTATCCCGTTTGTTTGTTCGAAAAAACTATAAGCCGTAAGCTAAAAAAAATTGTTGGATCATTGCTCTGAAGTCGTTTTTAACTCTCTTGGTTGTTTGGGTAATTTGGTGGCTACTCTTCACCGGCATATAAAAATGGACAAGATCACAAGAGTATTCATGGTGCATAAGACTATGCAGATAATCTATCATGTGCCTAGCCGCGCCATAGTCTTAGTTAGAGATGACAATGGGTACCCGAAACCCGATACCCGGTAGGTTTTTACTCTATTAGGGTATGGGTCTGAATCAATTTCCTAACCCATGGGTCTTTTAATGGGCAAAAAGCCCAACCCATCGGGTCTGCCGGGTTCGGGTACGTTCCTATAGTACCAAAACCCGTAAACC
Organism: Dendrocalamus sinicus; assembly: GCA_036346575.1. Taxonomy (NCBI): domain Eukaryota; kingdom Viridiplantae; phylum Streptophyta; class Magnoliopsida; order Poales; family Poaceae; genus Dendrocalamus; species Dendrocalamus sinicus. Next base: position 177,143 of record JAYEVI010000422.1, on the reverse strand, counting down.
CATAGGTAATATAAACCCGATCCATAGGAGTTATAAACCCAAGCTCCCAGCTTCCCAGGCAAACCAGCCCAGCCCATTAGCCATTTAGCCCCAAGCCCCCAAATCCAATGCGGCAATGCCCTATTACCCATACGGCTAACCCTAGCTAGCACTCGGTCACGGTCACTACTCACTCCTCCCGGTCCCACCCGATTCAACAGCCGCGCGCCGCGCATCTGGCGCTCCGCGCTCGGTCTCGGCGATCTCCACGCTCGCCCCAGTCCGCGCTCCGCTCCGCTCTGCTCCCGCCACTCTCACCGCACGCTCGTCCTCCCGCACGCCCTTGCCGTCGCCTCGCCTTCCAGTTCAGCCCGCTGCCCCCACGACGACAGCCCGCCGCCCTCACGCCGCAGCCAACGCGCATTGTAGCAGTAGGCCCTTGGCCATGGCGCTGCCCTCCAGCTCCAACGAAGATGGCCGGTGAACTTCTTCCTCCTCTCCATTAACCATTGTTGCAGCTCGCATTACTGACCCCACGGGCGACCCGTGGGTACCCGTTAACCCAGTGGGCATAGGTCCGGGCAAAAATCTGCACCCGTCACGGGCATGGATTTTTTAGCGGGCACGTCCAACTTTCATGGGTACGAGTTTAGAATAGCAAAATTCAACAGGTTTGTGCCCGTTGCCATCTCTAGTCTTAGTGCAGGTCGCTTTTTTTTTGTCCGATCATATCTGACTTGCTCGTCCCATTGCCCATTCCTGTCTAGTAAGAGCCATCTGATCAGGAGTCCAACTGATGTGCGGCCCCACTCCCATATGTTGGACAGGACTTCGGTATCTCTCTACTTTTGCATGGAGGCCCCTTAATTTTTCGATTGCTTCATATATCATTTTTTCTCATTTAACTAAAGAGATTCAAATAGACATATCTTACAAACAATACTTTTGACCTATAGTCATTATATTTTTTGTATTCTTTGTGATGATATCAAACAAATAAAACTAATATCTTTTGACCTATAATCATTATATTTAAAGCTAGGAGGAAGTGTTACTTTTTGGGTGGTAATTTGGATGGTGACTTAGGGTTGTAAATTTCTAAATGAACATGGTAATTTGTTCGAGTTATAGATAATAACTTAGAGTGCAAAGGATGGTGCTTGATCGTGCGAAAATAGCACACCTGCAAGTGCACGGGTTGCCACTGAAATAGTGGCGAGTGTCGTGTTCTCCACAGGGACTAGACTGAGGCTACCGGTGTTCAGCTAAAGCTAGGTCAAACAAAACAGGGAGAACTAAACCTAAAACGTCCACCGAATCAACCGAACGAACTACAAAACGAGCTCTAACTCGCACGGACGAAACGACGAGCGACTAAACAAACGGAAGACGACAGAACGAACGACCGTACGAATGGACGTCGTACGACCGAACAAACGACACGACGACTGACTACACGAACAAACACATACGAACTACAACGACTACAAGAACGACCAACCGACAAACTAACTAACTATCGACCGCTAGACAGAACGAGGAAGGGGAAGTCCAGAAGCACGGAGGGAGGGCTAGAAGCACGAAGGGAGTCTAGAGAGAAATGGGAGAAAGACGATCGACGGCTAACTAGACGACGACGGCACACGACAAACACAGAACTAGGAACACACGAACGACTTAACTATCAATCGACCGCTGAGAAAAGCAAAGAGGGAGGATTCAGAAGCAAAGGGAGGTTGAGACAGCACGGGGTAGGGAGATGGTCGCCGGCTAGCTAATTCGCACACACCAACACTAAGACAAACACAGATATCAATACTGACAACTGCATAAACAGGACATACCCTACACAAGTACTAAACACAGACATACTGAACACATGCATACATCACCGCTTACACAATCACTGAACACAAGTCCACAAACTCATATGTCAAATAACAGAACACAAACCACATTGCTATCCTGACATTCACAGTTCAATAGATCTGAATCCACATTTCACCAGCACATTGCAAATGAGTTAACAGAGTAATAATAAGCAATTATCATGAACGGTAATTAAGGACTTGAAGAAATAAAGGGGAAGAAATTGGGAAGAACCGAGGAGGAGGAAGGTGAAGCAGAGCAGAAGTCGGCGTCGGTGTCGATGAAGCCGAGGCAGTAGAAGTGGAGGGTGTTGGTGCTGCGGGCGGCGGAGCTGTCGGTGAAGACGTTGCTGCCACCGGCGTCGATGTCGAGGATGGTGCAGATCGGCGGTGAAGAGGAAGAAGAGGTCGTCGTCGAGGTCGGTGAGAGGGGGTCAACGCGGTCGGTGAAGAAGATGCAGGCGGGCTCGATGCAGGGCAGCCGGTGGAAGAACTGGAGGCGGCGTCGAGGATGGGCAGGAGGCTGCCGGCTTCGGTGGGGTGATGGGGCCGTCGGTGAGATGAAGCCGAGGAGGGAGCTGGTGTCGGCGTTGGCGTCGGGATGGCGCACGGTTGAGGATGGCGCGGTGGTGCAGTGGAGAGCCGAGAAGGAGAAGGTGGCGGCGGCGCGGTGATGAGATGAATCGGGAGAGGAGAGAAGGAAGATCGGCCGAGAGAGGAGGGGAAGGGGCGGCACCAATAGGAGATGTGGTCGGAGAAGGGAGGCAGTGAGGGGATGGCGCACGGGTGGAGCAACAAGGCGGCGGAAGGAGGGAGGCGATGGAGAAGAGTAGTGGGGGCGGCGCTGGAGAATGGGAGGAGGAGCGGCGACGAGGCAGTGGGGTGAGGTGGCGGTGCGGTGTGGTGGCCGCCGGCGAGCTGGAATAGTGGGAGGAGGAGAAGCACGGGAGTAGGCGGAGGAAGAGAGTTGGTGGCGCGGGATGAGTAGAGGGGGCGGTTAAAGGAGAGAAGAGTGGAGGCGGCGTGGTTGGAGAAAGAGGCGCAGTGGCGAGTAGGGTGGCCGCACGGCGAGTTTGGCCCGGCCTCGCCGGCGCCGAGAGTGGAGGAGAATCGGGGGGAGGAGAAGAAGCAAGGAGGAGACACAGAAGAACCGGGCTCAAAGGGACAAAGGCGGCGGCTAGGGTTATCAGGCCGGTGGGGATTTCTGTAATTTTGCGATTTGGCCCTCCAGGTTTCCGGAATTTACAATCGAGTCCTTCTCCTATTTAATTTCTTCTGAATTAGACCTCCGGAGCTCCGTTTTCAGCGCGGTTTGATCCTACGCGTACGTGACAACGCGCACATCTGTACGGAGTAGTTCCGAAATGCCAAATTTGTCGTTTATGCGCCTCGATCGCGCCGGCCTGTGGAAAAGCACAAAAAGTGTAAAATAGTCCATTTCAAGCAATTAAATATATAAAAGCGTGCAAATGATGATAAATTGTTCCAAAATGCGAAAAATAATGGGGTAAAATGATGGGTAAAAATATGTAAAAATGACGCACGTCAGATGGTAAACTCGAACTATTTTTACATACAAAAATGATGGTAAATTATTAACTTAGGATAGCAATTTGTTAAAACCGTTGATAATAATTTATGGCACCAATGATGGTAAAATTGAACTTTTTTACACAAAAATGATGGTAAATTCTAAACTTAATGTGGTAATTTATTAAAGGTGACAATGATAACTTAAGATGTAATGGATGATAATTTTTAGCTCTTTTACACTCACAAAAACAATGGTAAATTCTTCAAATTAAGGTAATAATTTGTTAAACCTGAGAATGGTAACTTACAATGCACAAAATTAATGATGGTAATTTTCAAAACATGGGGTGGTAATTTTTAAAAATGTAGATGATAACTTAGGGTGCAACACATGGTACTTTTGAACCTTTTTTCAAATTCACAAAAATGGTGATAATTTTGAATTTATGAGGGTAATTTGTTAATAGTGTTCGGATTTTTAACAAAATAACCACCTAAAGTTCTATTAAGTCACCATATAATGTTTTGAAAATTGCCACCTTAAATTGAAAAAATTACCTGTGTATGAAATTGACAAAAAAGTGTAAAACTTATTATTAGTTGAACCTTAGGATACATCTCCATTTGTAACTAATTGACATCCTATAAATTAATAAATACCATGTTGGCAATGATGTGCTATGTAGCTTTATATTTGTGCCACAAATAGACAGGGCAAGTGTGTATTCATAGCATCATCCAATGGAGGTGGGGATGTTAAGCAAACATAGGCCTCATGTATAGGGCAAAATATCTGGTACATATCTGGTGCACATGAGGTAATTGGTGGACATATGGACATAGGCAATCAAGGCCATCCGATCTGAACCATGCAGCTGAGATCAACGTGAGCACCCCCCTCATCCCAGTTATGGTTTTTAATATTTATCCCCCTTGTGATCATGCGACAAATTTGCAAAAACCTCCTTGGCCGCCATTCCTCTTCTCCCTCATCCCGCCGCCTTCTCCACCATGAAGAGAACACCTCCTGTGAGCTAGGATTAGGGTTAATCCCTACGCCGCCTCCATCTCCTCCAGCGTCGCCTTACCTCTATCGTCGCCTCTCCCTCTAGCATTGCCTTACCTCTATAGTCGCCTCTCCCTCCAGCGCCGCTTCCCGCCGCCGCTACCTTCCTCCCATCCAATCGCCTGAGGCGTACAAAAATCGGCCCCCAATTTTGCTCTACCCTCTGATGACTCAATCCCTAAATCTGGCTACGCTACACCGCCCTCTTCCTTAATCGACTCGGTGCACCTCCCCGATGCGGCAGAGATTCTGTTACTTGTGGCTCGCAATGTATTCATGAAAGGACGCGTTTTCAACGACCCCTGTGATTACATCAGCAGCAAGGAGGTGGTGTATGGTAGTGAGTTGCTTTGGTGTGGCTCAGTAAACTACATCATTTCCTACACCTCTGGTTTGCTTGTGGACATTGCCAACGCCACAACATCAACAACCTCGACTTCGTCCCCTACCTTCATGTTGTGCAAAGATGCAGTTGTAGTACCTACTATACCACAAATTTGTAATGCATATGGTTATGCTCTGTTGTATGTTTGGATAGATTGTAATGCATATTTGATCAGTTGTAAATTGTAATGCATATATATAGTTATTTGTGAGAATTGAACATGCAAATTTAGGTTCAAAAATTGTGTGACCAATGCATGCTTTAGTTCAGTTGCGAGGTCATTTTTTTGTTTTTAGGTTGTGAGGCTTACTGCTATTTCAGGTAGGCAATGCATGAATGAACTATATGCCAAGTGTTCTGAGGCCTGACACTATTGTTTGCTTGGGATACCTCTGAAATGCTTTGCTTGTACACTTGATACACTCAACTTGGCTTGAAGTGTTACTGAAAATACTACTGCTTTCTGTTACCAAATGCCAACGATCTATCACAGCTAGCAAGAGCAACTATACTATATATATTGCAGATTGCACACAAGGAACTTTAACATTGCTAATATGAAACTGAGCAACTTTTTTTGCAGTAAACCCAACTGAGCAAAAACCTGATACTGTTGCATTGCTTTGTCCACATGGGAAACAAAAACTAAACTAATTCCACCGACAGTGCAACAAACAAGTGAAATTCATTGCATTCATAAACAGACACATACATCATGCCAAGATATGCAGCTTGATGTAGCATATTTTTCAAGTCCTTGCGCACAAATGTATCTAATCTGATTATTGTCCTTAGTTTGTTTGATACCAAACATGGCCTCACGCCTGCACCTAGTCAGTTTAGACTCAAATGTCCTCTTCTTTTTGACCTCCAACTTGTCCTTACCTTTTTCTTCCTTCCAACCAGGTTTGGCACAATAGTATCACCTCCATTGCAAAACACTATTAGAAGTCGTCCGCTGTCCAATATAAACATAGAAGTTGGTAGCATGCTCGTATGCTTTGTAAAACTTGAGGACTGCATCCTCATCTTCAAAAATCATCCCCACAGCAGGTCTCAAGTCCTATTAACTACCGGTGTGAATGACGAACCCTGCAGCGGTAAAGATGGTTTAGCCTAAGAACAACATTAATAATTCAAATTATCAAATTGCAGTGTGCGTGCACTCACATAGAGCGGAATGTTGGTAGCCTTCTGTGAGGTTTTACACTGATTGCTTGCAACGAGTGAGTGTGCATCGACCATTTTAGAACTTAGCAAGGCTACTGGTCGCGCGACATTGCTCATATCTTCCATTGAATCCATGCGGCTGCAATGCCTATCAAAAATAAAGACAACAAATCCACACACCTCTAACAAAACCCAACTATACTGTCAATGGGAATCACACGTACCTCAACCAAATTGGTAAGTGGTGCTATGAATCGATGCATGGGTGGGTGCACATCAGGGTTGTAAATGAGCCGAGCTCAAGCGAGTCTGACCTTCTAGGCTCGAGCTTGGTAGAAGCTCAAGCTGAGCTCGAGTTGGAGTCCAAGCCTGAACCTAGGCTCGAGCTCAGCTCGGCTTAAGCTTGAGTAGGCTCGAGCTTGGCTCGTTGAAGCTTGATAACAATTAAAATAATTTATTATGTACTAATTTTCAACAATAAGAAAAGTTCGAGTTTGAGCTCGGTTCCAGTATGTTCAATAACAGTCAAAATAATTCAAATATACATTAATTTTCAACAATAAGAAAAGCTCGAGCTCGAGTTCGACTCGAGTAAGCTCGGTAAGAGTTAATATGTATCACTATTTAAGCTCGAATCGAGGCTCGTGAACTATTCGAGCTCAGCTCGGTGAAGCTCGCGAGATTGAGATCAAGCTTGAGTTCGGCTCGTTTAAAGTTCGAGCTAAGCTCGAATCGAGTCTAGAACAAGCCGAGCTCGAGTAGCCCGCGAGCCTCGAGCTTTTTTACAGCCTTAGTGCACAGGCAGCCATCTGACTGATTAATGCTGAAGAACAAGAAATAACTATTCATGAATCTTGCTGACTTCATACTAGGTTTACTATTGATTGTTGTATAGTTTACAAGAAAGCACAAACCTTTCGTAGCTACAACTCAATAACCAAGCTACAGTCAGTACTAAATAATATACTAGCTAGCTACGATGAAAGTTCTGCCATTTCCCTGTGACAAGGTAATCCTTTTTAGATGTAAGCAATATATGTAAATGATCTTCTAGCTAACAACATGTGACCAAGGTTTCTTTTGCCACGACCAACACACACACAATGGTTTTTAGTACATAGTGACAAAGATCCTAAATGTTGAAAGCTTATTCCACTTTTAACATACTCTCAAAATTAATTTATATTACTGTTGCCACACCGATGATATTCAATCCCACGCATGACACATTGTCGATTCAAATTGTTTTCTCTGTAGCACAGAGAGGCACGACCTTCTTCAATGTCACACGAAACTTTTCTGTCATATCAATTTCATTTCTTTCCACCTCAACCATGAGGCTCCATTTGAACTGATTTTAGTAATGAGGCAAGAACCAAATGCACCATCCTAATAGCTAATGGCATTCCGCTAGCAGATGCGACATCCTGCACCAAATGGGATAAGCTCAAAATCTCCACCTCTAAAGTCAACCGTCCTTCCAAAAAATCTCTGGCATAAACTTCTCAGGTTCAGGCCATATGTCTTTATCTCGACTTATTGTCCATACGTTTACCAGAACACGTGCACCCTAGGTATTGTGTAACCCATTATTTTTATCGTCATCTCAGCTTGGCGTGGTAACAACAATGGCATAGGAGGATGCAGTCGAAAAGTTTCTTTCACAACCACTTGAAGACAGGGTAGTTGGCCAATTTTGGATTCTTCAATGTTTCTTCTTGAGCCGAATCCTCGTGCAAGCTCATCACAAGCTTTAGCAGGTTTTGGAGCAGTTCCACCATTGCCCATTCCACTGTGCTGTGAAATTAGTATCCTCATAAATATTTATTTAGATGTATATACCAAACACGCAGCATACAGTTCTACGATTTTCTCCCTTAAACCCATAATATTTTTTTTTATGTTTACAACTTCAATATTAACATTTATATTGCTATGTAATCCTACACCTTAAGCAACATCCCTCATGGCTCACATTATCAAGTGGTACATGCTAGAAAGTGTACCATGTTGAGGTCACCCAGTAAGTGTGATAAGTAGTTGATTTTGTTTGTACTTTGGTGCCAAAGTTTGAGTTTGATTTTGTATCATTTGCTATGTGGTTTTTGCTGTTTGGTAGACATCAGTTTGACCGCTGTTCAGAGACGGTTTGATCGACCGATAGAGATGGTTTGATGGGGTCCGATCTAATCAGTCGTGCATAGTGGTCTGATCAGAGGTTGTTGGGCGGTATGATTGGCATGGTGTCGTGGTCAGACCGGTACCCTATTACTGGAGTTCTTAAGTCAGTTATACCGGTCAACCGGCCATTGGTTTGCGATCCGATCGTCCAGTGCTAAGTTGAGTGAGTTGAGCTGGTTTTAGTTGAGTTAGTCATGGCGGAAGTCCATGCAAGGTATCAACCATGGTGGCGTCCATGCAAGTTGTTAGTTATGGTTGGAGTCCATATATTGTGTTAATTATGGCCAAGAGAGCCATGTGATGTTGTTGATGAGAGTCAAGTGTATATCACTTGTGCTTGAAACGATTGCTTGTTTTTTTGATGTACAAGGCGCTTAGTGATTGTTGCGGTCAACAACAAGACCGAGGTTAGGGGAGGTGTGCTGAGGCTATGGCGTATCACGTAATTTCGGTGGAGCATCATCTCAAATGAAGAAGCATGGGAGAAAGGCAATTATTGTGATGAGGTAAGTGTATGTATATTATGTGCTATTGGACTTGAGCATTTTAAGTGGTGACAGTCCTCAGAGCAAGCGTATGATCTTGTGTGGCAAGTTATTGGGCATTACAGACTTCGTGTGGAGGTTGCTTCGAGGAGAATCACCATGAAGACCGGTGGGTGGCCATTGAGAAAATTATCTATTACTGGGTGGAAAGGCGATCTACGAAACCGCGGCAGTGGCTGAAGTGGTTTAGGTCATGTCTTATATGATGGAGTGTCTTATCGGGCTATTGGAATCATATGGAAGTCGTGCTTTGAAAAGCATGCATGTATGGGCTAAGTGCTTGGAAGTAATACCTTAGTTTTTTCAAAGTCATAAGGAAAGCATACAAATACTTTTGTATTTCTAGATTTCGCTCTTTTGGTCTATGTAAGACTTCACTTACGTAATATACTAGTCATTGGATATTATCAAACTCAACGACTAGTACGACACTGACTGTTTGTGGAGTTGCAGTCAGATATAAGAGCAAGGTTTCTCCTGGTCTCAAAGAGACTAAGACCGGGCACTTGTAAGCCTTTTAACTTCCTCAAAGGCATTATTTGCTTCTTTAGTGCATTCAAAACTTCTATGTTTTCGAAGAAGCTTAAAGAAAGGTAATTCTTTTTCTCCTAACCGTGCTATGAAATGACTTAGCGCTGCCACACAGCTGATTAGTTTATGGACTTTGCGGTCAGAGGACGCATCTGCTTGATGGCTGCTATTTTCTCTAGATTAGCCTCGATTCCTCTAGCCGAAACTAGGAAACCAAGAAGTTTCCTAGAGAAAACCCTGAATATACATTTATCTAGATTCAACTTAAGGTTATGTCTTCTTAAGTTAGTGAAAGTTTTTTGTAGATTGGAGATATGATCTCCAATATTGATACATTTCATGACTATGTTATCAACATAAGCTTCCAAGTTACGATCAATATGTCGGCTAAATGTTTTTTACATTATCCTTTGAATAGTAGCAACAATGTTTTTGAGACCAAACACCATTTTAACATAACAAAAATTACCATATAGCGTGATGAAGGAAGTTTTCTCTTCATCATCTTTACTCATACAAATCTAGTGGTATCCTGAGGGCTTGTTCTTTTTGGCTGCGGCTTGTGGCTTTTGGCTGCGGTTTATGACTTTTAAGCTGTTTGTACGAGAGATTATAGAGTAATAAAAACTCACGTACGGTTTTTGCCAATATAAATGAAGTTAGTAAAGTATATACTACAATTAACAAGTAGACGCTATCTTGAAAAAATATTCCATTTAAAAGCTAGTTACTGTAGAAAAACCGAAAAGCAGCTTTTGGAAGCTGGAAAGAACAGGGCCTTAATATGCATCAAAAATTTTAATAACTCACATCCAGAAGTATAGTCAACAAGCTGATCGATACATGAAAGGGAAGGTTATCCTTCGAACAAACTTTATTAAGATCCATAAAATCTATAAAAATTTGCCATTTACTGTTACTCTTCCTAACTATTATAGGATTGGTGAGCCACTCTGGGTGGTCGACTTCGCATATAAATTCAGCCTTGAGGAGCATCCTTCCGGTTAGGTGCAAAGCGCCTTAGCTTTTGCTTGACTGATTTTTTATTAGGCTGGAGTGTTAGCCGTGCTCGATCACCTCCCTAGGGACATTGGGCATGTCAGATGCCTACATGATATGGGGTAGCCCGATCTTCTCAACATAGGATGGATACTCACGGGAGTCTTGATGAATCGTAATGATCCTCCAGTGCCAATGCAAGGGACGAACACTCTTTAATCCGCCAAAACACACTTATGTTAATTTCGCCGACTACCAAGCGAAAATCTATCGTGCACCCAATTCCCAGCGGAAAGGCTGAACAATCTTGATTGAAGAAGATACTCCTAATTCCATAACGAATTTTGGCAGCAATGCTAAACTCGAAAACTTTAGTAGATTGATTTTTCTCAAACGTGGTCTGAGCCCTAAAAGCTGCCAATACAAGGCTTATATAACCTCTTGGGATGTCCATATGGTCTCCAAACCAAGTACAACTCAACCCTATATGGTTTTAGATACGAACTCTTACAAAAAGGAAACTATATTTTTCACCTGTCACATTGGAAAGGTTATAACTTTTTATCCGTGTTGAATTTGAAGGTGGGACTAGATCCATTGCATACCCCTTGAAATTATCTTTCCAACGAGTACAAGAACACCTGAATCGGACTCCGTTTGTGAAAGTTATGGCCTTTTTAGTAACTGCCTGTCAGGCTGTCCCGAACCGAATCCGAATTGAATTCTGAGTTGAATCCGAGTTTGAATTGGGTTGAGCACGTGGTAAGTCCGAATTTGGCTTGAAAATATTATCCAAAACTTGTAGTTTAAGTCCTTGGGCTTCTCCCGTTTTGCTCTCCCACTGCATGTGCTTCTTTCCTCCTTGATCAGCTGCATGGGCTGCTTGGCTTTCTCCTTTCCATTCCCATGGGCTTTGAGCTTTTTGTTCTTGGTAGCAAATATGATTAACCTCCTTGTGCTTCTCCATTGCTTTGGCCCTGGAATCATCATAATATTCAAACCTAATAATAAACAAGAACTTGGCATAAGGTGGTATATCGTTCCCCTGAATAGAAGGAAATTCATTAAGAAACAAATTCATTTGACAATATTTAATACGGCTCAATACTTTTTTCCAGAGAAATAATGTATTTGATTGAAAAGTACTAATCATGTGCGTATCCGCATCATCCTCCCCTTCTTCAAGAAAAGCCGTCCTCGGCTTTTGGTAGCCTGAAATTATACTAAGCAAAGAATACAACGTATATGCATGGTATATATATTTGTCATCAACACTTCTTTTGCATAGCGTATGAAGAACATCTGAAGGCGTAGTAGATAAAAAGAACAACACATATGCATGATATATGTATGAATCAATTATTGTGTCATTCTCGTTGTTCCACACAAACCAATTAATATAACAACAACCATAAGATGTATACATTGCAATATTGTCTTTCATATCATTCTCCCTCCCATGAGAAAAAGTCATCCTCGACTTTGCTAAGCACATGGACAAGTCATTAATGGGCCAAACCAAACTAAGTTGTTCAAATATAGGGGAGAAAATTTTTAGTTCCTTCCATGCTTCAACTGCGCTACTCTGATTATTTGTACATGATTGTACATTAAAGGATGAATAAGTAGGCTTAAGAAATCTTTTAAAACATGAAGCACTATTGTTGAAACTCATCTCATTGTGATCATGATATGGCACAAAAGTTTGTTTATCCAAATATGCAATTTCAATTCAGCAAGCTTATCACATGTAATGCATATTCGGTAAACATAAAACTTATCATCTATACCATAATTTCCAATCAAATTGAACTTATATGTATATGCATAGGTACTAACTAGTGATTTTAAACACGAAATTTCAGCAACATTCTCAAACACACTAGATAGCTCTCTAGGATTATCAAACATGATATAGCACAAAGAATCACTAGGAGATATTCGAGTAAGAACTTCCTTATGAGTAATCAATTCCACATTATGTAAATTGAGCAAAGAAATTTCAGAACATGGAATTTTCATTCGCACATATGAGTTCTCACAAGTACTCATCGTTTCACAATTAATTTCAGCGCCAATATTGTTACCTTTATTGTTCTCCTCAGTTGATATAGGTGTTGTAAGTATTAAAACATCATGATGTAACAACGGAACAGCAAGTACTTCATCTTGAACCGTGGTTATCTCCTCATCTTTGACTTCCAATGATGCCGGTTGTTGAATGTTTAATTCCTCATCTTCAATTTCAACCTGTACAATGTGAGAAAGAACACTAGAAGTAGACATTAATTTGTTAGTTTCAAAATCAACCTCACTTTGTCCATCATCTACCTCTTTCTTCTCTTTTGGTGTTCCTCTCACACTCTCAATTTGGATGCCCTCAAACTCACACATGGTGGGATCACACAGCTCACTCTTTTTATCACTCTCACTCAATTTGGCTATATGGCTCTCATTCTCACATGGGTTTTGACGCATCTCAAATATTGTATGTGTCATTGGGGCAGCACAAGATGTCTCCTTGACCGAAGGGAAAGTCCCATGCTCGGTCATCTTCTCCTCCTCAATAACACAATTCACAAGATCATGCATGCTACTAAAATATTTATGTTGAAGTGCAGCAGCGATCTTAGAATTTAAGCCACCCCTGAAGTATGCCTTCTCCCTTGATGGACTAGTGACACCAGCACGACGCATCGCATCTTGCAGTTCAAAATAGTAATCTTGGATAGTATTACTCCCTTGTGTGATATTCTCCAGATGGTGAAGCAATTCCTGCACATAATAGGATGACACAAACTCGCTTCTCATGAACGCCTTCAAATCTAACCAAGATTTAATGAATTGTTTTCCAATTAGTTGTTGCCACCAACTATAAGCATCGTTTTCAAACTCCCTCGTGGCACGCATCACCTCTTGGTCTTTGGAAAGTTTCTAAAATCTAAACACTTTCTCCATTCGCCATTCCCACTCAAGATACTCCTCTGGATCATCACTGCCATAGAAAGGAACAAAGCTATCTTCTTCTTGTTGGGACGAAGCGCTTGCACAATATCATTCACGATGTTTTTGTGTAACACCTTCATTTGTTGATTGAGCTCAATACGAAAATCCTGCATATCCGCCTTAAGTTGTACATGCTTAGCAGTGATGCCTGATTGGAGCTCTTGTTGCAATGTACTTTTTGATGCCTGATGTTGAAAGCGAGTCACCGGGGCATTAAGATTAACTTCATACTCCTCACCATAGTTATCTTCTCCACTTGACATGGTTAGATTGTGCAAAGAAAACACAAAGCAACAACAAGATATATGGATGATTAGTACAAATCACTTGATCTCACTTTTTTCTCACAAGTAAAGTTCTCACCTTTCCAAAGTGAATTAAGGCCAATAAAAACTTACACTTGGTGGTGGCTACAATAACAAGTGATGATCAAGCGGATTTAAAAGTGACTCAAAATTGCACGGCAAAGGATATTTTGTGGAGCTTGGTTAGGAAGTTTTTATCCTACACAATCTGAATTTCACGATGTTGTAAAATTAAGTAATAATCCAAGCTAGAAAATATTGCCTATGTGCTGATCCAATAGATATAAGTGATGTGTATGAACGCACACGCAGCGATCAATGTGACTCAATGCAACAAAGGAATGAGCTAAATAGAAACAATTAGGAACAATAGCTCGTTTGCATCAAGTACTAGGAGGGACGCTAGCCAATTGCAAAATAAGAATAGAGGGCACAGGATTGCCCAAGCGTTTTAGTTACTCAAACTGAAAATATGAAATAGAATTACTCACCCAATCAGCCTTCTCTCTCTCTTTTTTTTCTCTTTTTTTTGCTCACCTCTTTTTTTTTTGCTACCTTGCCAATCACCCAAATATGTTCAACTCACTGTTCTGAGTCTATTGAGGTATATGGGTCACAAACTTTGAATTTTTTTAATTGGCCGGGGTGAGTGATGCACAAGCCCAATGTTCAGCTAGGACTATTCAAGAGCAGCCCTCAATGCAATATCAATGACTAGTCTCAAGTATTCAAAGGATATAAGTGAAGCTTGTATGTATGGTGTTCGGCCGTATGGTGTTCAAGGAAGCCAATGCGAACACTAACACCTCCCTAGAGTTGGTTTTGGATGGCAAACTCCACACGGATTCGGAAGTGGACAGCTAGCCAAAACCGACTTGGATTCTAGGGTTGTACTCGGATTGATCTGGAAGGAGTTAGGGACACAGACTCAACTTCAAGAGTAAATTGAATCTACTTTTTTTTGTTTTGTTTTATGGGGACACAAGATCAAGTTACACAAAGGAACACAAAGATCAGCATGTAAATAAAATTTCTAATGGATCAAGACTTAATAAAACTCATGAAAATAGCAGATGCGAAACTAGGGTTTGCATTTTTTTTTGTGTTTTCGGTTTATGGACTATAGGACAGCAAGTAATAACTGAAATTTAAAGGGATAAGATCCTACCGAGTAAACCGCGCTCTGATACCAAGATGATATGGGGTCGCCCGATCTTCTCGACGTAGGATGGATACTCACGGGAGTCTTGATGAATCGTAATGATCCTCCAATGCCAGTGCAAGGGACGAACACTCTTTAATCCGCCAAAACACACTCGTGTTGATTTCGCTGACCACCAAGCGAAAATGTATCGTGCACCCAATTCCCAACGGAAAGGCTGAACGATCTTGATTGAAGAAGATACTCCTAATTCCATAAGGAATTTCGGCAGCAATGCTAAACTCGAAAACTTTAGTAGATTGATTTTTCTCAAACGTGGTCTGAGCCCTAAAGGCTACCAATACAAGGCTTATATAGCCTCTTGGGACGTCCATATGGTCCCCAAACCAAGTACAACTCAACCCTATGTGGTTTTAGATACGAACTCTTACAAAAAGGAAACTATATTTTTCACCCGTCACATTGGAAAGGTCATAACTTTTTATCCATGTTGAAGTTGAAGATGGGACCAGATCCATTGGCTACCCCTTGAAATTATCTTTCCAACGAGTACAAGAACACCTGAATCGGACTCCGTTTGTGAAAGTTATGGCCTTTTTAGTAACTGCCTGTCAGACTGTCCCGAACCGAATCCGAGTTGAATTCTGAGTTGAATCCGAGTTTGAATTGGGTTGAGCACGTGGTAAGTCCGAATTTGGCTTGAAAATATTATCCAAAACTTGTAGTTTAAGTCCTTGGGCTTCTCCCGTTTTGCTCTCCCACTGCATGGGCTTCTTTCCTCCTTGATCAGCTGCATGGGCTGCTTGGCTTTCTCCTTTCCATTCCCATGGGCTTTGAGCTTTTTGTTCTTGGTAGCAAATATGATTAACCTCCTTGTGCTTCTCCATTGCTTTGGCCCCAGAATCATCATGATATTCAAACCTAATAATAAACAAGAATTTGGTATAAGGTAGTATATCGTTCCCACGAATAGAAGGAAATTTATTAAGAAACAAATTTACCTGATAATATTTAATGCGGCTCAATACTTCTTTTCAGAGAAATAATGTATTTGATTGACAAGTACTAATCATGTGCGTATCTGCATCGCTACCATGCGAATATATTTGAGTTTGCTCGGAGGAAGGAGACGAGCGACTCTTCCTAGTTGGGGTAGGACTCTAGTTGGGGTCAAGTCCTTCCCCAACCAATATCTTTTGGAAGGTGGCATTAGCATTTTCGAGTCCAAATGACACATTGATGTTTTCTACAAAATTGTCCTTGTCGAGTGGAACCTCCTTGACTTGGTAGGAGGGTTTGGGGCCACTTTTGGTCTTAAGTGCTTGTCCTGCAGAGAAGGCGGGTTAGCATTCCTGGTCGGAAGTTCATCAACCAGTTCTAGGGATTTACAATCATATATATAAGTCATCTTCCTATCCCCTCGAATTGTTATGACACCTTTTAGTTCTAACATCTTAAGACTCTGGTAGCTGTGATGCATGGCTACTAGGAATTTGGCCAATGTTGGTCGACGAAGGATCCCGTTGTATGTGGTCTCAAAGTCTAGCCCATCAAACAATATTCTTTCTATTCGAAAGTTATCTGGGCTTCTGAACATAACTGGTAGGGAAACTTGCCCTATTAGTTTGGCCATTGATCTTGAGACTATGCAATAAAAGGCATACTTCATGAGCTTTACTTTCAATTTTGGAACTTGCATTTCTTATAAAGCTCCCATAAATAGAATATTGAGAGAACTACCTCTATCCACTAAAATATGATTAACTTTGCAATTATTTATGGTGCATTCTACAATGATAGGGAACCTATCTGGTCGAGTTGAAGGAGTGGAGTAGCTTTCCCAGTTGAAGGAGATGGTTGTTTCTAACCACCTAGATGGTTTGACGGTGATCGGTGATTCGTTGAGTGTATTGGTGATTCGGTGATCGGTGATCGATGATTCGGTGAGTGGAGTAACATCCTGGATTTTGAAAATTGAAAGCTATGTAAATCTTGAACTATGTTGGAGTGTATTGGTTCTAGTATTTGATATGTGGTTAATTTTTCCTTGGGTTTTGGTTTGAGTTCTCCATGATTAAAACAAAAATGAAATCAATGTGTATGAGAATATTAGCAATAAAGAAATGGAGGCCAAAGGATGTTAGATAGAGATGTGCACAAAGATATAAATGTATATATATGAATAAACCCAAAAATAAATAAAATAATAAAATAGGCAAGTGATATCTATATATATATATATGAACAATTTTTAAGGTGTGGTAATAATAAAGAATTGAACCAAATCAAGAGGAAGGAATAAGTAAATACATGCGTGCATACATAGATATATATACATATACATGTATATATTTATACACAAATAGGAACCCCCTTAAAATGTATAAATACCCAAAGATTAAATAGTATAGCAAAAGGTAAGTTAATGGGCGATAACAATATAAACAAATATAAAAAAGGAGGAGGAATGGGCGGTCACCGCAGGGATCGCCCAGGCTTTGCCCGCGCCCGTTTCTTTTGCCCCCACCCGGCATTCGGACAAGGGTGAAGCCTGTCCTGCTCGGCAATGGCCTTGACCACTCCTCCCCTTGGCGCCCTCCCTGCGGACCGCTGTGTAACATCCTGATTTTCAGAGCCTTTTTGAAGCTTTTAAAATAAAATTCACCATTTGGATTTTTCTGGAATTAATTAAAGCTTAATTGGAATTTTCATTAATTAAAAAGATTTAATATGATTAAATTAAACATTAATATTTGTCAAAAATATTTTATTTGTGTTCCTTGTGTCACAAGGAATTTTCTGTTTTTTTTTATTTTCGGAGTTTGTTTGAGCTCAATTTTAAATTTCCAAAAAAAAGAGGAGAGAGAATGAATAGTGCCCGCGCGGTATTGTTCATGCATCTTCATCCTCCAGCGCGGTCCATATAGTTCGTTCTGTACACGTTTCCTTCTGTTTTCCTCTTTCTTCATAACTTTCAATCCGGACCTTATTTCAATGTCTTCCCAAAAGGAAAGTTGTGCCAAATCATACAAGAAATCCATCCCAATTGGCCTCTTTTCATTTCGTTTATCCATTTGCCTTTTATCTCCTATTTTCTGAAACGGACTCTAAGCCAAAATTTGCGAATTGGAGTCGGTCTCTATCTCTTCCAAGCCTATAAATACGACCCCTTGACCCCTCTAAACCCATCCCAAGCCGTGCCAAGTACCCTCAAAGCTCAGGACGCCGCCGGCATCGAGGCCCTTCGGTCCCGAATTTGGTCGTCGCGTCTCGAGCTATCCGGTGAGTTTTTCCGTGATCTTTTCACGTCACATTGTGCCATCATGTGCCATCTACCTTTTTGCCAAGTTAATTTGGTTTTGGTGTAGCCAATCTCCCGGAATCGAGTTTTCCTCAATCTAGGCCAAGATCGCTTCCCGACGTCGATTCGTCGCCTCCGGTAAGCTTTAGCCCTTCTGTAATTTTTCTTTGTCTTGCCTCGTCGCGTTCTACGCCGTGCTCACTTACTTTTCCCCGAAAAGGCTGCACAAATTTTTGCCTCCGAACCTCGCCATAGCCGCCCATGGCATCTCGTGTCCCCATCTATCCGGTGATGTTTTCTCCCAATCCGTTCGCGTCATATTGTGCCAAACCATCCCAGGTAGCTACCCTCCAACTGGTTTTAGATTTTGTTCACCGAGCACCAAGATATCAAGATTTTGCTTTTTTCCTTCACGACGTCGTTCAAACGTCGTTTGCGTTGCCTCCGGCGGGTTTCTGTCTGAGTCGACAATTTTCCTAGATTCACCAAGCCGCGTTCTAGCCCGTTCTCACCCTACTTCTCCATGTTTTATGCCCGGGTTTTATTCCTCTCTCCTAACCATGTCGTTGTAGCCGCCTGTGCCGTCATCGTTCTCCGTTTGGCGTGCCGTCGCTTCCTATGTGTGCCTTGGGTCCTCAGCAACCCATTTTGCTAGTTAGATTCACGACCCATGCATCCTCTCACCGATGCTAGCCTTATCTCCAATAGTGCTGCTCTCAAGTGAACAGTAACTTTTGCTATTTTCCAGCATTTTCTCGCCCAGCAAACTTTAGATCGTTTGTTCTCCTTCATCCGAACTCCGATTGACCCGATTCTTTTTCCTAAATTCATCTAAAATTCAGCTATATCTTTTGGTTCTGGTTTTGCAGTTTTTTGAGTTCATTTTAATTTTATTTGAATTTGCTTTGTTTGTTTGTCTTTTGCGCGTAGAATCCAACGTCGCCGAAGAGTTTGTCGAGCCGCAGCAAGAGGAACCAAATAGTGCACAAGAAGGCAAGTCTCCTTTGATCATTTTGAACCTATGTTTGTGAAATGTTTTAAATTATTTTAAAGTTATGTGCATCGCTATTTCCATAGAATCTTAATTTTGTTTTACTAAGTTAGTTAATCCAATCATTGCTATGCCCTCAATTGAAATTGAATGCCATGTACCTTTGTAACCTTAGGATTTATTTTGTCTCAATAATGAGAATTATATAATTCTTTGGTAATATTAGAATGGTAGTAAAATGCTTAGTCATGCTAATTAATTCTTTTTGTAACCTTGGAATGGGAAATCATATTTCATTCAAATAGTCTTTGTATTTGGAAATAAGTGGTGACTGGTGTTGCCACTATTCTTTTAAAATAATTAAAAATGTGAAAGTTGGTTTAGACTGGGGCGGATGGTTGGTTTGGATTGGTGCGGCAAGCACGAGATCTTGTAAAGTGTATGTTCCGCCCTAGTCGATTAAGGACCGACACTTGTGATTGTCCAGACTGAGCATTACCGTACAACCCCAAGTCTATATGGGTATGACCTAGCTGATTAACTTACGATAGTCTAGTTTATGTGCCACCAATGGAACGTGGGTGCTAGGGATTTACTGGTTATTCACAGTGAGGGACAGGGATGTACTGTACTCATATGGCGCAAGAGGGGGCTTCGGACTGGGAGGATGGAACCCTTATGTGGTGAAACCTCAGCGGGTGGTGTCTAGCTAGACTAGAGTGAGGTAAAGGCTTTGTGACATTTTATCTGTGCCTCATGCCAAAGGAAGCGTGGTGACTATTAAGATAATTTATCTCTTGGGGGTAAAGTTGTACAACCTCTGCAGAGTGTCAAACTATTCGAATAGCCGTGCCCACGGTCAAGGGCGGGCAAGGAATGCATTCACATGGTAGATTTTTGGTTTTGGTTTTAAAAGCAAGGTTTGGTGTTCTGAGAGTGGAGGGAACTCTCGAAAGGGTATCCTGGCGGTTGGAGCCAGAGAGGGTGGATGGAACCCGTTGTGTTGAAACTTTATCGGTTAGAGTTGGTTAACTAGTGTTGGTGACTAGAACCTTTACTATAAAATGCTTATTAGTTTCAGTTAAAGCAATTATTTGGTTAAAACAATGCCTTCGAAATTATTTAGAAGTAATTGAAATAAAATATTGCTTTGTGCAAAAGAACCATATAACCCTCCTTTGTTGAGCCTTGCATCTATTGCATATTTTGCAAGACTTGCGGAGTACTTTATGTACTCACATGCTGCACTAAAAAATAATACTCAGAGGAATACGAAAGCTCAAGAGGGAGACTACGACTACTTCGCGTGTGGATTCGATGAAGGATATCCGGAGTACTAGGTCGCGCTTCCCCAGTCAATTGCCTGTGGCGTGTTGATGGGTCTTCGCTGGATTTATTTTTGCTTCCGCTGTGTTTCATGTGTGCGAGGTCTTGAAACCTCATTTGTAATAATGAGACCTTTAGTCGATACTCTCTATTATTGTAATAAAGCGTTGTTGGTTATGTAATCATTTCTGTTTGTTGTGTGCACTAGCTTTGATCTCAGGACTAGTCTTTGTAATACAGAGGGTCCGGGTTAAAATCGGTCTCGGCAGAGATGGTATCGAGCCAATTTGGTATGAGACATGACCTAGTTAGAATGGTCGTTAGTAAAGAGCTTCAAAATTTATTTTATAAAATAAAAATTTAATAATTTGCTACCCTTGTCTTTTCTTGTCTTTCTATCCTTACCTTCGTCATGGCATTCTCTCTTATCTATCTACTTATTTCCTTTTTGGAATGGTAAATGTACCCCCTTCCCTTTGTAATTTCTATAGACGGCTCAGTAAGGTTTGCGTCTAAGAAGGACTTGGAGAAGCGCGTCATCATGAAGGAGCGAGAATTAGTTCTTTAGTTGTAGTACACAAGTAAAGTCCTACGATTGTAGAACGCTTATATATTACTTGCTTGTGTGTTAGGTGGACTGTACCAAGTCTTTGTATACTTGTAGTACAGCCATCCTTAAAAACTATTTTGATTTCAAGTTAAGTTTCTCCTCAGTTGTTGTTGTTTCTCTCTTGTGTGTTGGTTTGGGATGTTGTTTAGCTCCCTCTAATCTCTTACCTATGCTAGTTCCCTCTTATCTTTTGCTATCCCCGGAAACCGCTTCAGATGGTGAACACAAGGAGCAACCCTGGCAGCAGCTGTAATGCCAATGCCCAACCGGAAAACGACATTCCACCACCTCCTGCTCAAGCCCCTAACTTGGAGCAGATGATGGCCACGCAACTGCAACTACTTCAAGCCCTTGCTCAAAACCAAGTCCACCAAGTTCCGCAGGCGCCAAACCAAGCACCGTAGTCTAAGTTGGGAGAGTTTATGAGAACCAGACCTCCTACTTTTGCCGGTTCAGTGGATCCATTGGAGGTCGATGATTGGATTAAGGATGTGGAGAAGAAGTTGATTCTGGCTCAGTGCAATGATCATGAGAAGGTGTTGTATGCCGCCCATCAGCATAAAGGAATTGCTGCTAATTGGTGGGAAAATTACTGTACTGCCCATCAAGATGTGCAAACCATCACATGGGCTGAATTTGTTGAAGCTTTTCGCACTGCACATATTCCTACGGGAATAATGGAAATGAAGAAAAGGGAGTTTCACAAGCTGCAGCAGGGAAACCTTAGTGTTTCTGAGTACCTGAATAAGTTCACTCAGTTATCCTGATATGCACCAGAAGATGTTGCATCAGAGGCAACAAAGATTTGGCGGTTCATGCAAGGACTTGATCCCAACCTCAAGGTGCAGTTGGTGTCCAAAGATTTTTCGACATTTCAGCACATGGTAAACAAGGCCCTTGTCCAGGAAGATGTTCAATATCAATTGCAGGAATCTCGTAAGAGAAAGATGGCTTTTCAGACACAGTATGATGCAAGCAGTTCAAGACCCGAATGAACCACCCGTTCAACAAAGCTCCAGCCGCAATGATGCACCAAGAACTCTAGGATCGTGCCTCGTTCGAGATGCAAGAACCCCACATCTTTCCGAGTCCGACCTCGGAAAAGCAACACCTCGGTAGCGAGGAGTGCAATGTTTCGATGTCACGAGATGGGGCATTATGCGAGCAATTGCCCACGAAGCCTCGAGTTATCACTCCAATTCCTTTCAACTTGGGAAATACACGGTATGAACTCCGTTGTAGGACAAGGACGGGGAGTATCTCTAACTGCAGGAAAAGCTCCAAGAACTTCGCAATCACAAGGAAGAGGACGAGTTAACCACATCACCACAAAAGGTGCCCAGGGGCAGCAATCATGCTCGGTAAGTTTCAATTTGGTTCAAAGAAAGAAGCAGCTTGAGAGCACAGCAAGGAACTAAGAGTTGCGTTTTCCCCTCCTTTCTTTTTCCTAGTCCGTCCGAATCTCGGTGACGAGATTCTTTCTAAGGGGGATAGGTTTGTAACATCCTAATTTTCAGAGCCTTTTTGAAGCTTTTAAAGTAAAATTCACCATTTGGATTTTTTGGAATTAATTAAAGCTTAATTGGAATTTTCATTAATTAAAAAGATTTAATATGATTAAATTAAACATTAATATTTGTCAAAAATATTTTATTTGTGTTCCTTGTGTCACAAGGTGTTTTTCTGTTTTTTTTTGGATTTTTCCCGGAGCCTTCTCAGGACACGGTGAAGCAGTCCCCGCTCTCTTCCGAGCCTCCCAGGCCCGCAGCTCGCCGGCGTCGACCCGCTACCGAGCGCTCCGCCGCCGACCCTTCTCCGGCAGAACCCGACCCCCGCCAACCCCACCGTCGGCATCCCCGCAGCTCGAACGACGCATTTTGGTCGACACCCGCACCCCTCCACCCACCTCACACCGGCGAACTCACCGCCCGCCCTCGGCCCCGAGCCCCTCTGTTACAAGGTATGGTGGCCTTGGTTCAAAAGGGCTATGCGCCCTTTAAGGTCAAGAAACACCTTGCGGTCGAATGGTTACCAGCGCTATCTCTCTTCCCCCCCGACTCCCTCGGCGCGCGTTCGAGCCCCCGGCTCCGCAGCCTGAAGTTGAGTTTTCGCTAATTTTTCCGCTAACCCGGGTGGGTCCCACCAGTCAGTGGCAGTTATCCCGAGAAGCCCACTGACAGCCGGGTCCCACCTGTCATAGCCCGACCACTGACATGAGGGGGTCCGGCCTGTCAGAGGCCGCACTATGTGGGATTTTCTGCCATATGGGCCCCACCTGTTAGCCTCTGTTATTATTTCCCTTTTTCTTTTCTTTTGAATTTAATTACTCTGAGAAATTCAAATATTTGTAACTAATTCATTTTAGCACCAAATTGAACGGAACAAAATTCTAAATTCATCTAAAATCAAGATCTACTCATTGGAACTGAAATGCTGCAAAATGGAATTTATTTGAATTAATGGTAATTTAAAAACTTGCTAAAATGAATCCCACTCAAACTTCAAAAATCCATAACTTCTTCATTCCAACTCCAAATAGAGTGAAACAAATTTCTACAGTTGTCTAAGTTTCACATCTACCCCTTGAAACAGAAAATATAAATTTTAGAGTTACTTGGATTTTCTTGCTAGTGTTTATTTGGTTTGCTGATTATCTTTTTATCTAAATTTTCGCGCACGTTAAAATAGCGTACGTGGCTCAAGAGGAGGCAGCAGCTCTAGAAGCTCAAGACAACCAAGACCCAAACCACTGTGACCAAGGCGAGTCAATACTTTGATCATGTTGAACCTACATTTTCTGCAAATTACTTTGGTTTAAATTATCAAACTGCACGCTGTTATTTTATATGCAAATACATGTTTAATTTACGATTCTAGTTATATCCCATTGTGTACCTTGATTAATATTACACCTCCTTTGGAATATTTGAATTTGTGAACCTCGTCGCCCTAGCAAAAATTATAATAGTAACCTTTCAAAAATAAGTCCGTAATTATATGCCATGCTTAGTATTGCTTAGATACTCATGGGCGCGAGAGCGCCAAGCATCACTTTTAATTCGAGAAAATTGGTTGGCGATCATGGTGGTAATGATGGTGTATGTTGCATATGGTTATTTTACATTCCCAAAAACCTCAAATTGCTTATCTATCTAGGCGGATGGTTCGGGGGTATGGTGCAAGGGTGCACGAGAGTGTGGTTTGTGGTACAACGCCCAGATAACCCTAAGGACTGAATCTTGTCACGACCTCCTGTGTATAACAAGTACAACCACAAGTCTGTAAAGTACAACTTGGCCTAGTAGATTTACCGGACCCTGAAAATCATCATCATAGGTGGAGGAGGTGAGGTAGTGCAAGCGGCTGTCTAGGTGACGGCTTGAACGGGGCATCCGCAGGGGGTGAAGTTCTGCTGTGGCGTGCTAGCAGTGTGGGTAGCCAGCTGCTAGGCGTTCAGAAGGAGAACATTCCGCACAACCTATGAGACCTGCCGCAAGCGGGCCAAGCTCATAGGGGTGAGATGATGGAAGGGGCGAGGTACTTTGAACGGTTACTGTGATGGTTGGCTCAACCACACGGCTAAGGAATCGTGTGGGGCAACGAGTAAACTGTCTCTTGTGGCCAAAGTGTGCAAACTCTACAGAGTCAAAACTATTCGAATAGTCGTGCCCACGGTTAAGTGCGAACATGGGAACTTAACTAGATATAGTTCTATTTCAAAAATCTTGCATCATGGAATGGGAAATGGAGGGCAGTGGGAAGCCCTAATTAGTGTTGTCCTAGGCATCGTCCCGGTGGTAATGTAAGCGGCTATAACGCTGAAAGTATACCATATGGTCTGGAAACCATGTAATGATGGATGGTCTCTAGATCAATGGTAATAAAGCATTTTGGTACACACTTTTCACTTTAGTCCAAACTGCTAGGTCATAGGAATTTTCTAAGTATACTATATTCCAAACAGCATATTTTGGCAAATAAAATAAACCCAGCCTTCTCTTGTTAATCCCTGCATACTACCTAATTGCATGTTGTGTATTGGCTCGCTGAGCACGGTGGTTTGTGCTCACACTCGCATTACCAAAATCAGATTCAGGAGCCCAAGATCACTATGCATATGAAGATGCCCCCGCTGCAGAAGGAGGGAACAACGCCGAGAACTAGGGCGCCTCTTGCGTATTTTAAAGTCCTAGGTAGATAGACTATGGTATAGTGTGCTTATAATTATTGCCTTAACTTGGGTAATAATCATATGGCACATATTTACCCCCAGTCGCTGCCTGTGGATTAAAGGTCTACCTTGCTTTTGCTTCCGCTGTCATACTTTTGTAATGTAAACATTTGGCCTGATCGGCCCGTATGTAAAAATATTGCCCGACGTGGTGTAATTCAAACTCAGTCATATAATATTATTAAGTGTTGATGTGAATGCTGCGATGTATGAAATGATGCAGCAATGTATCTGTGAGCACTATCTACTGATACAGAGAATAGTGTAGTAGTTTCACAGGAGATTCTGGATTGTAAAATCCGGGTCTGACAGCACTGGTATCAGAGCATACGACTGTAGGGTAAAAGCCTTAGAATGGTTGTTAGAAGGGACTTAGGGCTATAATTTTAAAATTTATAAAAAGAACTTCTCAAAAAAAATAGCGTATTATTTCTGTTCGTAACCCTCCTAGATCTGTTCTACTCTACTTTTTAGTTGTTATTTTCTTAAAAAGTTACAAACGCCAGTATATTAAACTGCAGATGGCAGGAGCAGTCGACGAGGGCCACTGGGACTTCCTAGCACACGTGTGCAAGAGAGGGAGTTTGCGAGCTTGCTTTGCAAACTACTGCACTACTTGGGCTACAAGAGGCAGCCCATCTACCGTGGGAGGAGGACCAGGGTCAGTGGAGATGAGTCGTGGCTAGTGGAGGTCTTTATCTACGCCAAGGATGAGAGAGACCCCCCTCACGTCTTCCCGACCACCCACAGGAGGAGCACAGTGGCCGCAGCACTCCAGGACGCCACTCGCTTGGCTATGGCTCGACTCTGCGACCTTCACGGGTCCATGCTACGGCGGATTCCCTTTTGCTACTACCTGCTGCGCAGAGAGGGCGACAGGTATGACGAGACCCACACGCCCGAGACGGAGGACGACCCAATGCTTACGCATCAGGTGGACCTCACCCGGGCTCTGGGGACTGTCCACGTTGTTGTACAGGAGGAGATCTCGGCGTTGTGAGAGCGCCTGCACGCCCGCCATAGCGAGGTGGAGTCACTACGTGAGCAGCTCGCCTCGTGTGAGAAGGCCTTGGCGGAGGCCAAGGCGGAGGCAGCTGCTACACGTACCCAGTCCCAGCGAGGCGTTGCGGCCCGGCCTCCCCCCGCCGAGCTCGGGGACTTCGCACTAGACTCACCGCTCACAAGAGCATGCGGCCCCCGGGGCCACAGTCCGCTCTGCGCCATGGAGAGACTCGCTGCAGTCGCAGCTGCAGCCGTTCACGCTCCCACTCCGACACTGATCCTTCAGAGTTTAGCGGCAGTTGGTCCCTCTCCCAGTCGCCGGGCTACAGCCCCTCTAGCCCAGGTGTTGGACCTATGGAGGAGTAGACGGCTTGGTAGGGTGCTTGCTATAGGTTGGCTAGCAGCAGCAAGTGCAGGTCCCCGGTCATGGTAGTAGCAGCTTGTGTTAGTTTCGTATTTGTATAATTATGAACTCTATGTGTGTAATGTGTTTTGTAAAGTCCAGCATGGCTTGAAAACCGTAAAAGCTGGCTATGTGGTGTGTAATGTATATCTAATGAAATGGCCTTGTGTTTAAAAATTGCTTTATCGTTTGCTTTATGTGATATTTTTGTATGGGTCTTCTGTGTGTTTGTCTTGGGTTGAGGTTTCCTTACATGGTTAGAGCTAGAATCTAAATTGTACCTCAATACCTGCAGATGGCTAGCCACAGAGTCACGCGCGCTCAGACTGGTACCAACCCCGATATGCAGGCCGAGGTAGAGGCCAACCAGGAGGCGCAAACTGCTGGTAGGGGAAGAGGCCCAAGCCAAGGGTGAATCTCCCACCCGCACCAGCCAACCCATCTATGGCCCAAGTAATGGCGCAGCAAACGCAACTCCTGCAAGCCATCTATGCAGGCCAGCAGCCCGGCGCCAACACTCACAGCTCCGACCTTAGTGATTTCTTAAGGACTCGCCCCCTCACTTTCGCGGGTGCAGATGAGCCCTTAGAGGCGGAAGACTGGCTGCAGGACACCAAAAGGAAACTCCGCTTGGCCAAGATTGCAGATAATGATCAAGTCATCTTCACTACCCACCAGCTCCAGGGCGCCGCAGCCGCCTAGTGGGAAAATTATTTGGCTGCAAAAGGACATGAGAACACCCACACTGGCGCTGGCACGGAGGTTATTCCATGGGCTGAGTTCAAAGTAGCTTTCAAAGCCAACTTCATCCCGACCGGTGTAATGCGGATGAAAAAGAATGAATTCCGCACCTTCAAACAAGGGAGCATGTCTGTAAGTGAATATCTTACCAAGTTCAATCAACTAGCCTGCTACGCCCCAAAGGATGTGGTGGAGGAAGAGGAGAAGATCGACAGGTTCTTTGTAGGAATGAACGAGGAGCTGCGGGTGTAGCTGATTGTGCAAGACTTCACCAGTTTTCATCAGCTGGTGAATAAGACTTTGATCCTGGAAAACGAGAGGAGAACCCTGGAAGCTAGCCGCAAGCGCAAGCAAGTGGCTCAGAGACCCCAGGGGAGGTTTGTTCAAAGGCTCTTCGACAACTCCTTCTCAGGATCAACTCAATTTAAGAGTCCAGCCCCCACACCTCGTCCAAGTGGCAGTTCGTTCCAGACCCCGCGCCCTGTGAATTAGTCAACTAGGACAAATCCTGATACAAATAGAAGTTGTTATGGGTGTGGGGAAATGGGGCACTTCATCAGTCAGTGCCCGCAGCTGCAAAATTCTCCGGTGAAGTTCAATTTAGGGGCCACTCCTGCCCGTGGCCAAGCATCAGCGCCATGTAAAGGGAATCAGACTCCCCAAACTAACAAGACTGCCTCGACTCCAAATCGTGGAAGGGTCAATCATATCACCGTGGAAGAGGCAAAGGAGGCTGTCAGAGTTCTGATGGGTACGTTCTCTGTCAACTCCGTGCCAGCACAAGTTCTTTTTTTATTCTGGGGCTTCGCACTCATTTATAGCAAGGAGATTTGTGGATAAGCTAGAGCTGCCCACTTACCCTTTAAAGAAACTATTGTCACTTAGCTCTCCCGCGGGAATTATTAATGCCACCTTAGTGTGCCCTGGGGTAGTAGTTACCATGGAAAGATGTGACTTCCTAGCAGATCTAATAGTTTTGCCCTCCCAGACCCTGGACATCATACTAGGGATGGATTGGATCATAAGCTGTGCCGCTAGGAAAGTCAAGCTAACCAAGTGTCATGGATTAACAATAGAAGTGAAGGTGGACCGCCCGTACCGATGGGGACGTGCCATATATTATTGTGAAGATGTACCATTGGAAGGGATGATAGTGGTACAAGACTACCCCGAAGTATTTCCCAAAGATCTTCCGGGCATGCCACCCGATAGGGATTTGGAATTTGTCACCAATCTAAAGCCCGGTGCTGCCCCCATCTCTAAGAGGCCATACCGGATGACTGTGGATGAGTTAGAAGAGTTGAAGAAGCAACTTCATGAGCTGCAAGACAAAGGATTTATCAGGCCGAGTTCCTCACCTTGGTGATCCCCGGTCATCTTTGTGAAGAAGAAAGATGGTACCGCCCGGATGTGTGTAGACTATCGGGCCTTAAATGAAGTGACCATCAAAAACAAGTACCCCCTGCCTAGGATTGACGAACTATTTGACCAGCTTGGAGGAGCCACTGTATTCTCCAAAATCAACTTGAGGTCGGGGTATCATCAGTTGAAGATCAGGCCTGAGGATATCCTAAAAACTACTTTCACCACTAGATATGGGCTGTATGAATTTACAGTC
Source organism: Dendrocalamus sinicus (assembly GCA_036346575.1). NCBI lineage: Eukaryota > Viridiplantae > Streptophyta > Magnoliopsida > Poales > Poaceae > Dendrocalamus > Dendrocalamus sinicus. The sequence goes on along the minus strand of JAYEVI010000422.1, from coordinate 148,190 downwards.
ATGTCTTTCGGTTTGACAAATGCTCCAGCCTATTTCATGAATCTCATGAATAAGGTCTTCATGGAATATCTGGACAAATTTGTGGTGGTATTCATCGACGATATCCTCATCTACTCCAAGACTGCAGAAGAGCATGCTGAGCATTTGCGCTTAGTGCTAGAGAAGCTAAAGGAGCACCAGCTTTATGCCAAGTTCAGCAAGTGTGAATTTTGGTTATCGGATATCAGCTTTCTAGGTCACATAGTGACTGCTGGGGGAGTATCAGTGGACCCAGCTAAGATTGCAGCTGTGACGGAATGGCAACAACCCACCAGTGTCACGAAAGTGCGCAGTTTCCTCGGATTGGCAGGATACTACCGAAGGTTCATAGAGGGATTTTCTCGGATTTCTTGACACAGTTACTCAAAAAGGAGCAAAAATTTGAATGGACACGGGCTTCTGAAGAGAGTTTCCAAGAATAAAGAAGAGATTAACCTCCACCCCAGTATTAGTCTTGCCAGATGTACGCAAGGATTTTGAGGTATACTGTGATGCCTCACATCAAGGCCTTGGATGCGTACTCATGCAAGGGGGCAAGGTTGTGGCGGATGCATCAAGGCAGCTTCGCCGTCATGAAGTAAATTACCCAACCCATGATTTGGAATCGGCATCAGTGGTGCATGCACTAAAGATTTGGAGGTATTATCTGATCGGAAAGCATTGTGACATATACACTGATCACAAGAGCCTCAAGTATTTCTTCACACAGTCACACCTCAACTTGAGGCAGAGAAGGTGGTTAGAACTAATCAAAGACTATGACTTAAGTGTTCACTACCATCCAGGCAAGGCTAATGTGGTAGCTGATGCTTTGAGTTGCAAGGCTTATTGCAACAATCTTATGGTTTTGGAGCAACAGCCAGAGTTGTACAAGGAGATAATGGCGCTAAATATGGAAATAGTAGAACAAGGCACCCTAGCAGCCATGGAAATTCAGCCAAGTATAGAAGAGCGAATTATAACCGCGCAGCAAGAGGATCCAACTGCTTTGAGGCTAAAAAGATTAATGGAAGCAGGAAAGGCTCCCAAAGTAACCATGGATCATGAAGGTGTTCTGAGGTACGGGACACGTATCTTTGTGCCACATCAAAAGGATCTTAAGGACCTGATACTGAGAGAAGCTCATAGCTCTGCGTACTCCCTCCACCCCGGGAGCACAAAGATGTACCAAGACATGAAGCAGTTCTGCTGGTGGCCCCGCATGAAAAGAGACATCGCTGAGCATGTGGCCTGTTGTGATGTGTGTCAGAGAGTGAAGGCAGAACATCAGAGGCTCGCAGGGTTGCTACAACCATTGCAAGTACCCCAATGGAAATGGGAAGAAGTCAGAATGGATTTTATCACGGGACTTCCTCGAACCAAATCTGGGTATGATTCCATATGGGTGGTAATAGACAGACTGACCAAAGTTGCGCATTTTATCCCTGTCAAGACCACCTATAAGGGAGATAGATTAGCAGAACTATACATGTCCCGCATCGTGAGTTTGCACGGTGTACCCAAAAGAATAGTCTCAGACCGAGGTTCTCAGTTCACCTCGCACTTTTGGGCTAGCCTCCATGAAGCCCTTGGCACCCATCTAGATTTCAGCACTGCTTATCACTCACAGACTAACGGTCAAACAGAAAGGGTGAGCCAAATCTTGGAAGACATGCTTCGGGCTTGTGCTTTGGATTTTTCCAAGGATTGGGACAGATGTCTGCCATATGCTGAATTTGCCTACAACAACAGCTACCAAGCCAGCCTGCAGATGTCCCCGTTTGAAGCTTTATATGCGAGGAAGTGTCGAACTCCTCTACACTGGTCAGAGGTGGGAGAAGGCTATGTCTTTGGGCTAGATACTCTGAAATAGGCTGAGGAAAAAGTGCGCCTAATTAGAGACAGATTGCAAGCGGCCCAGTCAAGACAGAAGAGTTACGCCGATAAGAGACGTAGACTGCTAAGTTTTGAAGTTAGGGATTATGTTTACTTGAAGGTGTCACCCTTGTGAGGAATTAGAAGATTTAAAGTTAAAGGCAAGTTGGCCCCACGCTATGTTGGACCATTCTCAATTGTGGCCAAGAAGGGAGAAGTAGCCTACCAACTAGAGTTGCCCGCAGGTCTAGCTGATGTGCACGATGTTTTCCATGTATCCCAACTTAAGAAATGTCTGAGGGCACCCGAGGATCAAGCCCCGCTGGAAGCAGTCGAGCTTGGAAGTGACCTAACTTACAAAGAGCAGCCCATCAAGATTTTAGACACAGTAGAAAAGAAGACCAGAAATCAAACCATCCGCTAATGTCGGGTTCAGTAGAGCTATCACACTAAGAAAGAGGCCACCTGGGAACATGAAGATCAACTGAAGAGAGATTACCCACAGTTGTTCATAGCCTAGGCTGAATCTTGGGGTCGAGATTCTTTTTAAGGGGGGTGGTTTGTAACATCCTGGATTTTGAAAATTGAAAGCTATGTAAGTTTTGAACACTGTTGGAGTGTATTGGTTCTAGTATTTGATCTGTGGTTAATTTTTCCTTGGGTATTGGTTCGAGTACTCTATGATTAAAACAGAAATGAAAACAATGTGCATGAGAATATTAGCAATAAAGAAATGGAGGCCAAAGGATGTTAAATAGAGATGTGCACAAAGATATAAATGTATATATATATATATGAATAAACCCAAAAATAAATAAAATAATAAAATAGGCAAGTGATATGTGTGTATATATATATATATATATGAACAATTTTTAAGGTGTGGTAATAATAAAGAATTGAACCAAATCAAGAGGAAGGAATAAGTAAATACATGCGTGCATACATAGATATATATATACATATACATGTATATATTTATACACAAATAGGAACCCCCCCTTAAAATGTATAAATACCCAAAGATTAAGTAGTATAGCAAAAGGTAAGTTAATGGGAGATAACAATATAAACAAATATATAAAAAAGGAGGAGGAATGGGTCGATCAGTGGCGGACCGGCCAAATTTCCAGCCTAGCCGGCCTACCCCACGCTCTGTTTCTTTTTCCCCCCACCCCGGCGGCACTCGGACAAGGGCCGAAGCCCTGTCCCCGCTCGGGCAGCGCCGCCCCAGCCACTCCTCCCCGCACGGTGCCCTCCCTTTGGACCGCCGGACCACGGCGCCATCCCCACCCATGTCACGTGGCCCCCGCTGCCATTTCATCTCCACGTTGCGCCGCGTCATCACCTGCGCCTACCGGCTCCCGTCCCCTCCTCTTTCGCTGCCATCACCGCCCCGCCGTAGTCCAGCCCCGGTGATCCTCTGCGTCAGTTCCAGGGCACCAGACCACGGTCGGCTCGCACACGCGCCCCCCGCCCCATGTCACTTGCATCAGCCCTGGCCACTTCCCATCTTCGCCCCTGTAGCCACACCGCGCAAGCGTCGCCGCCCCATGACCGGCCACCTGCCCTCCTCGCCGCGCACCTTTTTCCCGCTATAAGAAGGCCGGCCGAGGCTCTCATTCACACCCCCGCACCTTCATCCCCCTCCCATAGCCCCCAATCGAACTCTCGTGCCCCAATTCCTCGCCGGCGCCCGTTCTTCCCGGCCCGGCGCCAAGCTCGCCGATTGAGACCGCCTAGGCCAACTCCCTTCTCCCGGAGCCTTCTTAGGACACGGTGAAGCGATCCCAGCTCTTTTCGAGCCTCCCGGGCCGCAGACTCGCGGCGTCGACCCTCTCCCGGCGCTCGCGCGCCGCCGCCGCCGACCCTTCTCGGCACTCCCGACCCGCTAACCCCACCGTCGGCATCCCGCAGCTCGGACGACGCATTTTGGCCGACACCGCACCCCTCCGCCCACCTCACGCCGGCAAACTCACCTTTGCCCCGGCCCGAGCCCTCTGTTACAAGGTATGGTGGCCTTGGTTCAAAGGGCTATCGCCCTTTAAGGTCAAGAAACACCTTGCGGTCGAATGGTTACAGCGCTATCTCTCTTCCCCAAACTCCATCGGCGCGTTCGAGCCCCGCTCGCAGGCACGAGGTTTAGTTTTTGCTAATTTTTCCGCTAACCCGGGTGGGTCCCACTGTCGATGGCGATTATCCCAGAAGCCCAGCGACACCGGGTCCCACATCATAGCCCGACCAGCGACATGAGGTCCGGTCCCCGAGGTCCCGCTGTCGAGCCGCACTATCGAGATTCTTGCCATATGGGCCCCACCTGTCAGCCTCTGTTATTATTTCCCTTTTTCTTTTCTTTTGAATTTAATTAATCTGAGAAATTCAAATATTTGTAACTAATTCATTTTAGCACCAAATTGAACGGAACAAAATTCTAAATTCATCTAAAATCAAGATCTACTCATTGGAACTGAAATGCTACAAAATGGAATTTATTTGAATTAATGGTAATTTAAAAACTTGCTAAAATGAATCCCACTCAAACTTCAAAAATCCATAACTTCTTCATTCCAACTCCAATAGAGTGAAACAAATTTCTACAGTTGTCTAAATTTCACATCTACCCCTTGAAACAGAAAATATAAATTTTGGAGTTACTTGGATTTTCTTGCTAGTGTTTATTTGGTTTCCTGATTATATTTTTATCCAAATTTTTGTGCACATTAAAATAGCGTCGAGGCTCGGGAGGAGGAAGCCGAGGCGTAAGATCTAGAAGCTCAAGACAACCTAGACCCAAACCACTTTGTGACCAAGGCGAGTCAATACTTTGATCATGTTGAACCTACATTTTCGCAAATTACTTTGGTTTAAATTATCAAAGCGCATTTGTTATTTTATATGGAAATACATGTTTAATTTACGATTCTAGTTATATCCCATCGTGTACCTTGATTAATATTACACCTCCTTTGGAATATTTGAATTTGTGAACCTCGTCGCCCTAGCAAAAATTATAATAGTAACCTTTTAAAAATAATTCCGTAATTATAAGCCTTGCTTAGTATTGTTAGATACTCATGGCGCGAGCGCCTAAAGCATCACTTTTAATCTTGAGAAAAATTGGTTGGGCGATTATGGTGGTAATGAGTGGTGTATGTTACATATGGTTATTTTACATTCCCAAAACCTCAAATTGCTTATCTATCAGGCGGATGGTTCGGGGGTATGGTGCAAGGGTGCACGAGAGTGTGGTTTGTGGTAGAACCGCCCAGATAATCCTAAGGACTGAATCTTGTCACAACCTCCTGTGTATAACAAGTACAACCACAAGTCTATAAAGTACAACTTGGCCTAGTAGATTTACTGGACCCTGAAAATCATCATCATAGGTGGAGGATCAAGCCCCGCTGGAAGCAGTCGAGCTTGGAAGTGACCTAACTTACAAAGAGCAGCCCATCAAGATTTTAGACACAGTAGAAAAGAAGACCAGAAATCAAACCATCCGCTAATGTCGGGTTCAGTAGAGCTATCACACTAAGAAAGAGGCCACCTGGGAACATGAAGATCAATCGAGAGAGATTACCTGATTGTTCATAGCCTAGGCTGAATCTTGGGTCGAGATTCTTTTTAAGGGGGGTGGTTTGTAACATCCTGGATTTTGAAAATTGAAAGCTATGTAAGTTTTGAACACTGTTGGAGTGTATTGGTTCTAGTATTTGATCTGTGGTTAATTTTTCCTTGGGTATTGGTTCGAGTACTCTATGATTAAAACAGAAATGAAAACAATGTGTATGAGAATATTAGCAATAAAGAAATGGAGGCCAAAGGATGTTAAATAGAGATGTGCACAAATATATAAATGTATATATATATATATATATGAATAAACCCAAAAATAAATAAAATAATAAAATAGGCAAGTGATATGTGTGTATATATATATATGAACAATTTTTAAGGTGTGGTAATAATAAAGAATTGAACCAAATCAAGAGGAAGGAATAAGTAAATACATGCGTGCATACATAGATATATATATACATATACATGTATATATTTATACACAAATAGGAACCCCCCCTTAAAATGTATAAATACCCAAAGATTAAGTAGTATAGCAAAAGGTAAGTTAATGGGAGATAACAATATAAACAAATATATAAAAAAGGAGGAGGAATGGGTCGATCAGCCGGCCAGACCGGCCCAGCCAGCCTAGCCGGCCTACCCCACGCTCCGTTTCTTTTTCCCCCCACCCCGGCGGCACTCGGACAAGGGCCGAAGCCCTGTCCCCGCTCGGGCAGCGCCGCCCCAGCCACTCCTCCCCGCACGGCGCCCTCCCTTTGGACCGCCGGACCACGGCGCCATCCCCACCCATGTCACGTGGCCCCCGCTGCCATTTCATCTCCACGTTGCGCGCGTCATCACTGCGCCTCTGGCTCCGTCCCTCCTCTTTCGCCGCCATCACCGCCCGCCAGTAGTCCAGCCCGGTGATCCTCTGCGTCGATTCGAGGCACGGACCACGGTCGGCTCGCACTCGCGCCCCCCGCCCCATGTCACTTGCATCAGCCCTGGCCACTTCCCATCTTCGCCCCTGTAGCCACACCGCGCAAGCGTCGCCGCCCCATGACCGGCCACCTGCCCTCCTCGCCGCGCACCTTTTTCCCGCTATAAGAAGGCCGGCCGAGGCTCTCATTCACACCCCCGCACCTTCATCCCCCTCCCATAGCCCCCAATCGAACTCTCGTGCCCCAATTCCTCGCCGGCGCCCCGTTCTTCCCCAGCTTCGGCCGCCAAGCTCGCCGTAGATTGAGACCGCCCTAGGCCAACTCCCTTCTCCCGGAGCCTTCTTAGGACACGGTGAAGCAGTCCCAGCTCTTTTCCGAGCCTCCCCGGGCCCGCAGCTCGCCGGCGTCGACCCTCTCCCGAGCGCTCCGCCGCCGCACGCCGCCGACCCTTCTCCGGCACTCCCCGACCCCCGCCAACCCCACCGTCGGCATCCCCGCAGCTCGGACGACGCATTTTGGCCGACACCCGCACCCCTCCGCCCACCTCACGCCGGCAAACTCACCGCCTGCCCCCGGCCCCGAGCCCCTCTGTTACAAGGTATGGTGGCCTTGGTTCAAAAGGGCTATGCGCCCTTTAAGGTCAAGAAACACCTTGCGGTCGAATGGTTACCAGCGCTATCTCTCTTCCCCCCCAAACTCCATCGGCGCGCGTTCGAGCCACGGCTCCGCAGCCTGAGGTTTAGTTTTTGCTAATTTTTCCGCTAACCCGGGTGGGTCCCACTGTCGATGGCGATTATCAGAAGCCCAGCGACAGTGGGTCCCACTGTCATAGCTTGACCAACGACATGAGGTCCGGTCCCAGAGGTCCCGCTGTCGAGGCCGCACTATCTGGATTTACTGCCATATGGGCCCCACACATCGACCTCTGTTATTATTTCCTTTTCTTTTCTTTTGAATTTAATTAATCTGAGAAATTCAAATATTTGTAACTAATTCATTTTAGCACCAAATTGAGCAGAACAAAATTCTAAATTCATCTAAAATCAAGATCTACTCATTGGAACTGAAATGCTACAAAATGGAATTTATTTGAATTAATGGTAATTTAAAAACTTGCTAAAATGAATCCCACTCAAACTTCAAAAATCCATAACTTCTTCATTCCAACTCCAATAGAGTGAAAGAAATTTCTACAGTTGTCTAAATTTCACATCTACCCCTTGAAACAGAAAATATAAATTTTGGAGTTACTTGGATTTTCTTGCTAGTGTTTATTTGGTTTCCTGATTATATTTTTATCCAAATTTTTGTGCACATTAAAATAGCGTACGAGGCTCAGGAGGAGGAAGCCGAGGCAGAAGATCTAGAAGCTCAAGACAACCTAGACCCAAACCACTGTGACCAAGGCGAGTCAATACTTTGATCATGTTGAACCTACATTTTCTGCAAATTACTTTGGTTTAAATTATCAAACTGCACGCTGTTATTTTATATGGAAATACATGTTTAATTTACGATTCTAGTTATATCCCATCGTGTACCTTGATTAATATTACACCTCCTTTGGAATATTTGAATTTGTGAACCTCGTCGCCCTAGCAAAAATTATAATAGTAACCTTTTAAAAATAATTCCGTAATTATAAGCCTTGCTTAGTATTGCTTAGATACTCATGGGCGCGAGAGCGCCCAAGCATCACTTTTAATCTTGAGAAAAATTGGTTGGGCAGTTATGGTGGTAATGACTGGTGTATGTTACATATGGTTATTTTACATTCCCAAAAACCTCAAATTGCTTATCTATCTGGGCGGATGGTTCGGGGGTATGGTGCAAGGGTGCACGAGAGTGTGGTTTGTGGTAGAACCGCCCAGATAATCCTAAGGACTGAATCTTGTCACAACCTCCTGTGTATAACAAGTACAACCACAAGTCTATAAAGTACAACTTGGCCTAGTAGATTTACTGGACCCTGAAAATCATCATCATAGGTGGAGGAGGTGAGGTAGTGCAAGTGGCTGTCTGGGTGACGGCTTGAACGGGGCATCCGTAGAGGGTGAAGTTTTGTTGTGGCGTGCTAGCAGTGTGGGTAGCCAACTGCTAGGCGTTCAGAAGGAGAACATCCCGCACAACCTATGAGACCTGCCGCAAGCGGGCCAAGCTCATAGGGGGTGAGATGATGGAAGGGGCGAGATACTTTGAACGGTTACTATGATGGTTGGCTCAACCACACCGCTAAGGAATCGTGTGGGGCAACAAGTAAACTGTCTCTTGTGGGCAAAGTGTGCAAACTCTGCAGAGTCAAAACTATTCGAATAGCCGTGCCCACGGTTAAGGGCGGACATGGGAACTTAACTAGATATAGTTCTATTTCAAAAATCTTGCATCATGGAATGGGAAATGGAGGGCAGTGGGAAGCCCTAATTAGTGTTGTCCTGGGCATCGTCCTGGTGATAATGTAAGCGGCTATAACGCTGAAAGTATAGCATATGGTCTGGAAACCATGTAAAGGTGGATGGTCTCTAGATCAATGGTAATAAAAGCATTTTGATACACACTTTTCACTTTAGTCCAAACTGCTAGGTCATAGGAATTTTCTAAGTATACTATATTCCAAACAGCATATTTTGGCAAATAAAATAGCCCTAGCCTTCTCTTGTTAATCCCTGCATACTACCTAATTGCATGATGTGTATTGGCTCGCTGAGCACGATGGTTTGTGCTTACACTCGCATTACCAAAATCAGATTCAGTAGCCCAAGATCACTATGCATATGAAGATGCCCCCGCTGCAGATGGAGGGAACAACGCCGAGAACTAGGGCGCCTCTTGTGTATTTTAAAGTCCTAGGTAGATAGACTATGGTATAGTGTGCCTATAATTATTGCCTTAACATGGGTAATAATCATATGGCACATATTTACCCCCAGTCGCTACCTGTGGATTAAAGGTCTACCTTGCTTTTGCTTCCGCTGTCATACTTTTGTAATGTAAACATTTGGCCTGATCGGCCCGTATGTAAAAATATTGCCCGACGTGGTGTAATTCAAACTCAGTCATGTAATATTATTAAGTGTTGATGTGAATCCTGCGATGTATGAAATGATACAACAATGTACCTGTGAGCACTATCTACTGATCCAGGGAATAGTGCAGTAGTTTCACAGGAGATTCTGGATTAAAAAATCTGGGTCTGACAGTTTCACATCCTGCTCCACAGTCTTTAGATGTTGCCTAGACTAATAGGGGAGGACCCACTGAAGACCATATTAATGGTGTGTTGTGGCTCCTCATAGTTTATCTCTTCTTCACCATCCTTGTACTTCTTAGAGCTTGGTTCTCCAATCTCAAGAATGGAAGAAAAATGACCCTTACCATAATCTTCCAGCTTTTTTTTGTCAGGCACAGCAACTGTGCAGATCATGCCCTACTGCTTGGTGGAGTCGACACCACCTTTTATTCTTCTTGGATTCATCAGTCGGAGTTTTTTTTGCCTTATTCTGTGTAACATCTTAAAATTCGGTTGCTCAAAAATATAGAATTTTTAAAAACTTTTCTTGCATTTTACTGGCATTTAAATTTCTTTTCAATATTTATTCAAAATCTTTTGAGTTTTGTGACATGCAAATAAATATATTGAGAAATAGTATCCAAGTAAGTATTGGAAATTGTTCCAAAATGCAAGTAATAGGCCTGACAAAATAACAACAACAACAACAACAATAATAATAATAATAGGAGTAATGGAAATAAAGTTTGAAATTTAATTTATCTAGATCAAGGAAAGCAATGCCCAAAGGAATATTAAAAGCTCGCATTTAAATAACTAAACTAAGAATTCAAAATTTTGAACATCATGAAAATTAGTAAATCATATGTAAATTAAAATTTAAACTAAAAATCTAAATTCCAAAATTATTCTTAAGTCTTTCACTTTTTCCTCTCTTTCTTTTGCTTCATTTACTTTCTTCTCTCTATTACATGTTGGCCCTCATCTATTTTTCTCTCTTCCTCCCTCTCTCTCCTTTCCTCTGTAGCCGGGCCCGAACGCCCCCACCTCCTTCTTTCTTTTCTTCTCCCACCTCGCGATGTCTTTTTCCTCCCTTCGCTCGCGAACTCCGCCGGTCGCCGCCTGCCCGCGCCCATGCTGCTGACGACCGCCACAGTACTGTCGCCGTGTCATGCACAGTGACCACCGTCGTGTCGCCCTACTCAGCACCCTGGTTAAGCTGCCATCGCCCATAGTTTTTTTTGCCACTGTCGCCCATAGCTTTCTGCCCCGCTGCGTCTGCCTTGTCTTACGCACTCCTGACGTCGTTACTGGGCGGGCATCACCAGGCAATCACGCCCATGCCTCGAGCGTCGTCCCATCGCCTCTGTAGCCATGCCGCCGCCGAGACTGATCAATACCCCCACGTCGCCTGAGCTTTTCCCAGCTATAAAGCCCCGCCTGATGCTCCTGTCAACACCGCACCACTCCGCTCTACCTCCCACCCCAAACAATCGGCCTTTCCGTGCCTCTAGCTTCGCCGACAGCCCCTTCTTCCCCAACCCCGGCCGACGAGGGATCCGCCATTTGGAGCTACGCCAAGTCAATTCCACCGAGACGGAGCCTCCATGGAGCAACGCAAAGCCATCCCCATCCTCGGTCGGACCTCTCATCGCCTCTACTTCGCCCTCACCTTGTGCCACCTCCGCTCCTTGCCGTCGCATGTTGCTAGCTCGCAATCACCGTTCCCGAGCTACGCCGACCCTCGAGGTAGACTCCTGAGCCAGCCTAGATGCTCCCCTCTTGCTTAATTGAGCTCTGGTGCCACGTGCCACCGTAGCCACCACTCCCCTATTCCGCCGCCGCCCATGGTCGCCGACGGCCAACGCCCCGGTCAAATTGGCCGTCGAGGCTTTTCCTACGGGTAAGCGCGGGCATGAGCAACCCATTTTGGGGATGCTCAGCTTCAGCCACCGTCTCCTCCACCGACAGTGAGCTCGCCGAGTGTCGGCCGGAGGAAGACGATGCAACATGTTGAAGCCCAGTCCCATGACGACGAGTACCTGGTACTCGTTATGACCACACAGTTGAACTTATGACTATGAAGTCGTTTACGACCACACAAACGGGCTTACGACTATGAAGTCGTTTACGCTCACTCAAAGTCATTTATGACCACTCATAGTCGTTTATGACCATGCATAGTTGTTTACGACCACTCATAGTCGTTTACGACCACCCATAGTCCTTTATGACCACCACGCATAGTCGTTTACGACCACTGCATAGTCATTTACGACCACGTTGAGGTTTACGACCACTCAGTGCCTTCTGAGTTCGACTGCTCTGCGCTCGGAAGTTTTCAACTACTCCACGCTGTCTAAGCCACTTTCGACCACTCAGTAGACCTCGCCATTCCCAACCACCCACTTCTAGGGGTGAAAACGGATCGGATAGTTTCCGATTGATTCGGATGAAATGAATACGGATTATGTCGGATTGGATTTTCTTTGGATAATTCTCGGATTGGAAAAAAATATGGATTTTTTTGTCGGAAAAGAATACTAATACAGTAGGCATGATTTCCAGCGAATACGAATACGAATAGGGATTATCCGGATAATATGGAGTCGAATATCCGGATTTCAGCCCAACATTACCAGCCCAAGCTAGCCTCTCTCATCTCCCCTGCCACCAGCCCATTAGCCTCTCTCATCTCCCCCGCCACCAGCCCACTAGCCCAATTAAGCCATAAGCCTCCATTACCATTAGGCATTAGGTTCCTTAGTCATAATAAATTACAAACACCACTAGCAAATATTTATGTTTATTAAAAATAAATTTAGTATTGTCGGTAGATTAAAATTTGTACCAATTAAATTAATGTACTGCCATTTAAATCATTCTGATGTAAATTTAAATACCTAATTAATTTATTAGTCACAAGTAAATAGTAGAAATCCATTAAGAATTATTTAGGACTTTAGAAAAAAAATTAACTGCCATTTGAAGATTTAAAATCTGTATAATGGTATGACTATTGTGGATAAAAATATTTATGCTTGTTTAGATTTCATTAATATTTTGATAAGATAAACTATTTATGTGTTTTCATTGATTTTAGTTGTATAGTTTAAGGGGTTTTCATGTTCCGATAAATATTTGTAACCGTATTCATTTCGATCCGTATTCGCTCTGTATCTGTATTCGATATTATTCGTATTTGTATTCGTATCCGAGGTATCCATATTCATATCCGCATCTGAGAAAAAAATATGAAAATAAATATGGTAAAGCCATTATCCGTCCGTATTTGATCCGTTTGTATCCCTACCCACTTCTGCTCCTAAATTCGACCGCCCTCTTCGGCTTCGCCTTCGACCACGTACGGAATTTCGACCACATTCAACCACCCGATCATGGCTATTTGAACACTGACCATGATGTTTGACCACTGACCATGTTGTAATCTTGACCCCTCTGACCACACACAAATTACTGTATCTTTCGACTATGTTCAAATTATTGTAGCTTCTGACTACCACCATATCTTTTTGACTACACTATAGAGCTTCCGACCGCTCTTGTCTCCGAACACTCTTGCCTTCCGATCACTGCAGGGCATTCGACCACTGCGGATCTTCTAACTGTGTACAGTTTTCAACCACGGTGAAAATTTTAGATTTTTTCGTTCCCTTAGGTTCAAACTTCTAGAAGCCTGTCCTTCTTCATTCCTAAATTCATTAAAAATTTCAATCTATCCATTTTCTAGTTTTTATATTATATTTGGAGTTTATTTTAATTTATTTGGATTTAGTTATTTAGCATGTAATTAGAAATCAGAGTCCTGAAGAATCAATGGATAAAGCGAGACCGAGATCCGGATGAAGATGAAGACTAGAAGCTCAAGAACATTGAATGAGAAAGCTTTGAGTGAGCTCAAGACCACGGTAAACCGCACAAGGTGAGTCAATACTTTGATCATGTTGAACCTTTCTGCAAATTAATTCTGTTTTAAATTACCAAATTGCATGCTATTATTTTATGTGCAAATTTATGTTGAATTTTAGATCCTAGTTATATGCCCATTAATGATCTTGCTAGTATTATACTCTTTTTGGACACTTGAATATATGAGCCTTGTCACCTTAGTGAAATTTATAATGGTATGACTTTCGAAAATAAGTCCGTAACTATACGCCACTGCTTAGTACTGCTTAGACAATCGGGGGCACCAAAATGCCCTAAATATCACTTTCAATCATGAGAATCTATTTTGGGAAGTCATGGTGGAAATGACTGATATATTTTGATATGACTATTTTATGCTTCCAAAAATCCCAACTTGCTTAAATATCTGGGCGGATGGTTCGGGGGCTGGTGCAGTGGTGCACGAGAGTGTGGTTGGTGGTAAAACCACCCAGATAACCCTAAGAATTGAACCTTGTCATGTCCTCCTGTGTAAGAAGTACAACCACAAGGCTGTAAATTACAACTTGGCTTAGTAGATTTACTGGACCCTGAAAGTCATCTCATCAGTGGAGGAGGTGAGGTAGTGCAATTGGCTGTTTGTGTGAGGACTTGAATGGGACACTCATTGAGGATGAAGTTTACCGCGGCGTGCTAGTCAGTGTGGGTAGTCCAGCTACTAGCCGCATAGGGGTAGAACATCCCGTACAACTTATAGGACCCACCACAAATGGGAGAAGCCCATATGAGTGAGCTGATGGAAGGGGCGAGGTATTTCGAAAAGTTACTGTGATGGTCTACTCAACCGCATGACTAAGGAATCATGTGGGGCAACAAGCGGATTGTCTCTTGTGGGTAAAGTGTACCAACTCTGCAGAGTCAAAACTATTCGAATAGTCGTGCCCACGGTCAAGGGCAGACATGAGAACTTAACTAGATATAGTTCTATTTCATAAACTTTGTGGGTGGAATTGGAAAAGTGGAGGGCAGAGAAAGGCCCTGATTTGTATCGCCCTGGGTGTCGCCCTAGTGATAATGTAAGCGGTTATAATGCTGAAAGGTTAGTATATGGTGCAGAAGCCATGTAAAGGTGGATGGTATCTAGATCACTATTATTAATACATTCTTTTACACATTATGTTTTAAGTCCAAAATGCTAGGTCTTAGAAAATTTCTACGTAACCTATTCTAAAAAGCAATTGATGGCAAATAAAATAACCCGGGCCTTTCCTTGATAAGCCATGCATATTACTTATTGCATTCTGTGTATTAGCTCGCGGAGCACGGTGGATTTGTGCTCACCCTTGCATTACTAAAATCAGAAACTGGGACCCAAGACCACTATGTATATGAAGATACCCTTGCCGCGGATAGAGGGAAGAACGATGGAAACTAGGACGACTTATTCGATTTCAGGTCCTAGACAAGTAGACCTAAAGGAGATTGTGTGCACAAATATTAGCTAGGTCTAGATGATATATGTTGTACACATTTACCCCTCAGTTGTTTGCATGTGGATTATGGTCTTATTTCTGCTTTTGCTTCCGCTGTTGTCATTGTAATGTAGAGATTTGGCCTAATCGGCCCTTATGTAAATTGTCGCCCAACACGGTGTATTTTAAACTCTGATATGTAATATTATGGTGTAGTATGTTTCATGCGATGTATGAGTTGATGCAGCAATGTACCTATGCGCACTATCTACTAATCCAGGGAATAGTGCATTGCATCACAGAGGATTTTAGATTGAAAAATCCGGGTCCCACATTCTGACTCTTCTTGCCCTTAGTATACTTCTTTGGAATCACAAGGACCTCTTTAGCGTTAGGTTTATGAGTTTTCTTACCTTTGGGGGGCTTCTTTGCCTTCTTCTCTTTCTTCACCAGGCCAGGTTGAGGAATCTTCTCTATCTAAACAATGGCCTTGTTCCATTCAATCGCTTCACTAGTGGTTGTATACTTGTCTGCCATGTCGACTAGTTCAATAATTGTCCTTGGAGGGTTCATTGTAATGTCCCCCATAAATCACTGGTTCCTTCACACAGTTTTGAAAACCTACATGATAGAAGAATCTGCAATCTCTGGAATAGAGTTATGAACCTGGTTGAACCTCTTGATATACTATCACAGAGTATCATTGGGTTCTTGTTGGATTGGGTGGAGATCATCTTCTTTTCTGAGCGTAAGTTCAAGAACCACTAAATTAGTTTTGGTGGTTAATAACAAATCTAAATGAGAGATTAATTCATTTGTTGAATATAATATTATTTAGTCCCATTTGGATGATAAGGTGAAAACCTTATATCTTGTTGCATTCCTTAGATCCAAAATATAGGTTGAACTTCACCAAAAGTCTAACTTGAATATGTGCATATATTTGTATTACATATTTTTGTGTATGCACAAATTTAGGGGTTCACTCTATGTTGTGTGGTTTTATTAGTATTGATTCCTGTTCTTCATCTACACATATTAAGGATCTTTACTTTGCAAGCTTGTGCAGTTCATATATACTCATGTTGATTTAAATTTAATCATTTGCAATCGAGTTGTCATCAATTACCAAAATAGGGGAGATCACCCTATGGTTGTGATGAGTAATTGACCTTTGCATTAGAGTTTGTGTAGAGGTTTAGTTTGGTTTTTGAGGTTTGTGCAGAAGTTTGCTTTCTTTGACTTTGTGGCCTATGACTTCTGTTTACGACTTGGTGGTCGACAGGATCTACGACTTTTGCTTACGACTTGGTGGTCGGAAGGCCCTACGACTTCTGGTTTTATGACTTGGTGGTCAACAGATCTGGTCGGTTCAATCGGCTGTGTACGACTAAGTGGTCGGATGGTCTGATCGACAGAATGACCATGGAGTACCTAAACGATCATGTGTGATCAATAGTTGTAGCCTGCGGTCAATGGTTGTAGCTCTGCCTGGTCGTGATTGATGGTCGTAGGCTATGGTATTCGATAGTTGTAAAGCGTGGTGATCGATAGTCGTAGCGATCGGTTGCAGAAGTCGTAGCCATGTGATCGATAGTCGTAAGTCATAGCGACCAGGTTTGATAAGCGTAGCCACTGTAAGCGATAGTCGTAGCGATCATTGCGGTAGTTGTAGCGATTTGTGTGTAAGTCAAAGCCTATGTGATTGTTGATTGTGGCTATCGGTTGTGGTAATCGTAGGTCGTAGCGACCTAGTTTGGTAAGTCGTAGCCTCTGTAAGCGGTGGACGTAGCATCTGCTACATGGTTGTAGCATCTATTTCATGGTTGTAGTGACCTGTGTGATAGTTGTAGCGTCTGCTACATTGTCATAGCTTCTGTTTCTTGGTCGTAGCAACCTGTGTGATGGTCGTAGCAGTCTGCTGAGTGGTCGTAGACTGCTGGTAGGATCTTGTGGGCTTCGAGTATCTCATCCCTTGAGCATTCGAGTACTCATAAGTTGTACCAGTCTAGTTGTGAGCTGAGGTTGTTCATTGGAATACTTTTTTATGCAAATTGATGATCTTTGTGTATCGTGCGGTGCTATGTGATGGTTTGCTTGTTAGTGTTGGTTGCAGAACTTCGGAGCTAGGTCATGGTGAGGCGTAGGAGGACCGGAACTAGGCATAGGGAGGTGTTGAGGTCCAGAATGGTTAGGGAGATGCCAATGTTGATCGAGGCTAGTGAGGTGGTTGCAAGCCAGGATGATGAGAAACCAGAGCGAGAGCTACCAGAGATGGACATGATGGGCAACAGTGAGGTGGACTGAGACTAGGCTTAGGGAGGAGTCGTGGTCTAGACGGTCAAGGATGCCGGGTGCCATCATGCATGAGGAGAAGCACATGGTGTGCCAAGTGACTTAGGTAGTTTGCAAGCGAGGACGGTTCGATGGGATCCGAACATGTGAGAGGCTTGATGACAAGTCATTGGGGCCACATGTAAGCTGTTTTGATAAGCATGCGTGAGTAAAACCAAGTATTAGGTGGGGTTAACGAGTTATCCCTGGTTTGGACTAATGTTGGATCCATTAAGTCTAGGGTTCATTGTGAGCCTATAAAAAGGGGAGTGGAGGCAACAGTTAGTTGAGGCTTGAGGTAGACCGTGAGTAGGTCTGGTGGTAGCTAGTTCTTCCTCCCTCCATGTGTGTTAGCTTAGAGAGTGAGTGTTGGCTCTAAGGTTATATCTTGGTCCTCCCAAGGGGAGTGGCTATGAAACCAATCATCAGAACAATACATCAAGTTTCCATCTACTGCCTGCTTGTGTAGTCTTTATCTGATTGAGTTGGCTTCGATTTGATTCTTCCTTTGTTCTTCTTGTTCTTCTGTTTTTTGTTGTTTCTTTCCCATCTTGATCTAAGAGGAAGTTCTTGCTTGCTTTGTTAATGATCTGACTTGCCTGGTATTGGAGAATCATACTCAAAGCCATCTTAGCTAGTTTATTCCCATGAGCATGGTCTGAATGTCTTTTCACCCTCTCGTCTTTGATTTTGTGTGCTCTTGGAGAAATCGCAGAAAGAACTCTATTTGCTTACTAAGTTTTCAATTAAAGTTTAGAGTAGTCTCTTGAGACCTTAATCTAGTTGTGTACAAAGTTTCATGGCCAGTTGATCGTTTAATCAAAACTTCTCTGGAATCTGGATCTTGCGGTCATGCCCTCATAGACCTTCCTCTGTTCTTCCAAGAATGTTACGACCGCTTCTAGTTATGACCATGGTCAAGTCTCTCATCACAGTGCTTTACTTTTTGACCATGTTCACTCTTTCTATTGCTGCTTGTTCTTTGGTTTTCTTTCTAAACTGATTCAATCGGTAGCGTTGTTCGCTGTCTAGAACTCAATCGCCTTTACGATCATGTTGGTTTCAGCCACGGTTGAGTTTCAGATCGCATCGCACTATCTTCGACCATGTTCAGATCTATTGATTATTTCATGTTCTTCTGTTGAATCTGAACTGATGCAATCAGTAGTCGGTGTACTCTCTGCAACGTCGATCAGCTTTACGACTACGTTGGTTTCGACCACGGTCAAGTTCCAGATGGCATTGCACCGGTATCAAGAGCATTCATTCTTTCGGCTGCTTCGCTTTTTCCTAGCACATGGAGTTTCCGACCACTCATAGATCCTTGCTTTCTTTAGTTGGTTTTTGAGCTGAATCGATCACATTGACTATAGATAATGCGTTGTCCATCGACCTCGTTGGTTGTTCGACCACCTGTTGGTTTACGACCACGTTGGTTACAACCACGTTAATCTTTTTGTTGCAGACTGGTTCTGACTACGTCGGTTGTTCGACCACCTATTGGTTTACAACCACGTTGGTTACGACCACGTTGATCTTTTGGTTGCAGTCTGGTTTCGACCACATTGGTTGTTCAACCATTCCATTGACTTACGAACACATTGGTTATGACCACGTTGATCATTTTGATTGCCAACTGGATCAGACACGTTGGTTGTTCGACCACTCATTGTTGTTCGACCACGCTGTTTATGACCACATTGGTTTCAACTACACCCATTTTCGATCACGTTGATTTTGGTCTCGGTGGTTATCGACTACAGTGATTTTCATTCGGTAGTCGATTTCTGACCACGTGAAACTTCCGACTACACTGATTTCCAATGTATAGTTAGTTTTTGACTACGATGTCCGTTCGGTAGTCGATGTCCAATCATGTTGTACTTCCATCCGTTAGTCGGATTCATGACCACTCTGTCAGCTCACTTCAACCCTAGTCTTTATAGCTCAGTAGCTATAAGAGAAAAGAGTTAAATGAATACTTTGAGAGAATTTGAAGGCACCATTTACCCCCCCCCCCCCTCTGTTGTCTATCCGGTCCTACAACTATCATAAATTAAAAACTTGTTTGTTGTGTTGTGGTTTATAGGAACATGCTGAAGCTGTAGAAAATATATTCTTAAGTGAGCTTAATCAAGAAGTTTAGGACCTTCTTGTTCACAAAGAATATAATTATCTCTCTTATTTGTTTATACTTGCTTGTAATATTGAAAGTCGGATTGAGAAAAAATTGAGAATGCTTGATGATACTAAACATGAGAACAAATCTATGTTTGTACCTTTTTCTATGACTAACAACTTGCAGAAAGTTAAGCACGATGCTAAAGAAAAGGGTGAGCTGTGTGATTCTATGATATGTGAGACTGAGAGCATTCATATTGAGTGTGAGTGAGATACACCAAAAAAGAGAGAGAAGTTGGCATTGAAAACAAGGAGTCAAATGTTCAACAACCAGTACTGTTGAATGCAAAAGTCAAGGAGATAACTACGATTGGGGATGGAATGCTTGCTGCCCAATTGTTTCATCACAAAGATTCACTGGTACAAAAAATGTCATCACAGACGGTTTTCTGAATCACATGACTTTATGTGTCAGTGATAATCGCGGGTTATCATAGACAGTTTGTGAGCCGTTTATGATAAAAACAACACAAACGGTTTGTAACTAGAACCATCTGAGAAGAAAACTATTACAGATGGCTCAAACCAAAAACTGTCTGTGATACTCATACATCACAACGGTTCTAGTTACCAATCATCTGTGATTGGTGAGTATCATAGACGGTTGGTTTATAGAACCGTCTGTGATAGTCGTTGATAGACGGTTTATAGCACAAACCGTCTGTGATAGTTTATTCTATACCTAATATTTTTCTGTTTTTGGCTAGCCTCAAGAAATAATATTATATACGCCCTTTGAAAACAAGCAAATACAGCGACAAACACAGCGACACATTCCATTAGAATCCGCCATTACAGCATCGCAAGATAATGAGCAGGTTACCCATCTAACACAGCAAGAATATAGCAAGAACATATCATAATCCTATGAACCCAACTCTTAAACATGGCAAGAACATATCCTAATCCTACGAACCCAACTCTTACATATGGCAAGAACACATATCCTAATCCTACGAACTCATGGCAAAAACATAGAAGGAGGAGAGATCCTAGCAGAGCGTGAGCTGGATGTCCTTGACGCCGACTTGAGCACTGTCTTAGTAGCTAGCTGCTTCCGCGGTGCCTCGCAGTGAAGGAGAGGTGGCGGTAGCATCACCTTTGTGTTACAACAGTGAGACTGCACAAGACACTCTTATGACACGTACGACAAAGAGTGTGTTGTGCAGTCGACCGTGGTGTCACAACGGACGCGCTAGATCACGATGGTAGTAGGCGTCATCGAGGAACAAGCTAGGAGTGGATGAACTAGCTAGGAGCAGCCGGTAGAACTTATATCAGAGTGAAAGGGAGAGGGGAGTAATAAATAAGGGGTGAGAGGTGGGAGGAACAATGCCTGCCGTTTGATGCGGAGAGAATGGACAAGTGAGATCAGAATCCTGGAGGAGATGCCACAGGTCGATGTTGTGGCATTATCAGAGATGGTTTGTTATACGAACCATCTATGATAATGCATATATCACAGACGATTCGTATTAATAACCGTCTGTGATATTTTCACAGACAATTATTAATACGAACCGTCTGTGATGTATTACTTTATCACAGACGGTAATTTATACGAACCGTCTATGATGTATTGCTTTATCACAAATGGTTCGTATAAATAACTATCTATGAAAATATCACAGACAGTTGTTAGTATCAACCATCTGTGATAATTGCAACACAGACGATTTATAGGAACCATCTATGATGTAGCCGTCTAGTATAACCTCTTTTGTAGCAGTAATTTGACACCTACATCAACTAAGGAGGTCGACAAATGTAACAACCATGTTGTTGAATTGAAATGTGGAAAGGTGAGTAATTGTGAGAATTCATGTGCTCAATTGAAAATTCTATGTTGTAAAATTTCTTTGCTCAATTTATATAATATGGAATTTATTACTCATAAAGAAGCTCTTACTAGAATATCTCCTGATGATTCTTTATACTATATCATGCTCGATGATCCTAAAGAGTTATCTAGTGTGATTGAGAACCTTACTGAAATTTTATGTTTAAAATCAGTTCAATTTGATTGAAAATTATGGTGTAAATGACAAGTTCTATGTTTATCGAATATGCATTACATATGACAAGTTTGCTGAATTGAAAGTGCATATTTTGGATAAACAATTTTTTGTGCCATGTCATGATCACAATGAGATGAGTTTCAACAATAGTCCTTGCTGTTTAGAAAGATTTTATAAGCCTACTTATTCATCATTTGATGTATAATCATGTACAAGTAATCAAAGTAGTACAATTGAAGTATGGAATGCACTAAAATTTTCTCCCCCATACTTGAATACTTGATCGGGTTTTGCCCTCTTGTTGGATCTCAAGCACTAGGATCACACACACGATTTATCTATGGACACACACTACACGGGGAAGACGAATAAACACAAAGACACAGAGAGAATTTTTTCCATGCAAATTCAACTTACGTTGTTTTCTCTTTTTTTTATTCAACTCGCCTCAATTAATACACACTGATTGCAGGACTTTAAATATGCACACCCGGACGTTCGACTGGTGGCCTCATCCCCTAAACTCACATAATAACGCACACCCGAACGTTCGGCTGGTGACTTCATTCCCTAATCTCATGCAATAATCGGACTAACAGCAAACAAACTCATGCATGCACACATCTTCCATGCACGCACTAACAACTATGTACTCTTCGTGCATCAACACGTGTATGCCTCCACAACTCTGGACTCTATGTACATGTGCACTTTTTAACCACGCAACTAGAAGTCTATACTCATGCGTATGCATGTACACACATAAACAAAATAACTCACTCACGCATTAACTCTACTACTCCATTATACAAACAATCTTGATTATTTCTAATAGGCAAAGCTACAGTCGAAGTAGGCAGCGAACTTCAGCGGAGAGATGGACAACGTTGACAAGGTCAATGGAACCATGGTTATAGAAGTCAAAGCAGAGCTATAGAGAGAAGCGGTGGCGCTCGCGAGGGAGACGGTGACTGCTCATGATGGCAAGGTGGTCACGTCGAGCAAGCAGAACACGGTGGTAGAATTGAGCGACGGGTCCGGCCTACTGCACCATGATCCTGAACTTAAGGAATAAGCAGCAGTCTTAAGAAATGGCAGCAGCAAGCTGCAATCGAATAAACAGCAGCAAAATCTAGCATATTTGAAGATGGGGCACAAGAAAATAATAGGAGAGAGGTGGAAGACAAGTAGTACTTGAGTTACTTTACTACTACATTGAAAGAGATACAATAATAGGCAGTAATTAGTGAACTATCACAGACGGTAATTAGTGAGAAACGTCTATGATAGTTGCGTATCGCAGACAGTATATGGTCACACTTGTAAGACCGTCTGTGCTAGCACAAATGATTCCCTATGACTCATCTATGATGAGGCGTCCAATATAGCTTGTTTTATAGTAGTGGGACGCTTCCCATCAGATGCTTCAGAGCAATATTGGTTAATAATCTTTGCAACATTCATAACCAGCATATGCAATAAAATGTATAATAGCAGTGGAATGTTGACATTTTTAAAAATAATATTACATTCTAAGCAAAAAGAAATTGAATGAACTATGAATGTAGAACTTAGCTAATTGCTAAAACAGGACCAAAAATTCTAAACAACAAATTTATAACCCTACGACATTGCAACATTTCAAAATAATAGTGGCAACATTTTTAAATTGTCCGTGCAACTATTTAAACAAATGTTTTGCAACAAATTAGGAACTGCATGTTCTACTGTAACCAAAAATTGACCGTGTGCAACAAAAAACACAATCTATTACAACAAAAACAACTTTCTTTAGAGGATGGATTGCAAACAAACAAATACATGATGTTATATATGATGCAACATTCTAAGTCTTTATGTGCAATAATTAATAATAATGTTTGCAACAAATGGAATATTTGACACAAAAATACAACCTAGATTTTTGCAACAAATGTGAATTACTTGTGCAATAATATAAGCCTGTTGGCTGAGAGGGGAGGAGCTCAGCCATTTTATGGAGAGAGAGAGAGAGAGGGGGGGGGAGGAGAAAGATCACGTTCTTGCGATTGGGAGAGGGGCCCTCAGCCATAGCCCGCTGGAGAGCCCCATGGTGGTGGCTCGGTTGGATATCACCATCATCATGGGAGCAGTAGAGTCGTCTCTTAATGTGAGAGAATCTTAAGAGAGTGGTGGGTAGTGGACTTGTGGTTCAAATTTGGACAGGAGATAGGATGAATGGTTAAGAAGAATGTGTGGTTGGCGGTGGATAAGAAAAATACGTGTGGTTGACACAGCGGATAAGAAGAGTGAGTGAACAGGGCGTCCCCTTTTTTTGTCCCACCGTACGCACGTATACTATCATCTCCGAAAACTGTTTGAAACGGGGCGAAACAGGTCACACGCACATCACCCAGTACTCACATCCACTTGTAACTGAGCTCTCAACCAAGCGCGCACAACCACCATGGCGGAGGCTGTTGTGGGAGTGCTGATAGGCAAGCTCGGTGAGGCCTTGACGAATGAGGCAGCAACCTTTGGTGCATCGCTGCTCTGCAAGGAAGCATCTGCCCTCAAGGGTCTCTTTGCTGAGATCCGTGAAGCCAAGGAGGAACTGGAGGGCATGCAGGCCTTCCTTAATGGAGCTGACAGGTTCAAGGACACCGACGAGACTACTGGCATCTTTGTCAAGAAGATCCGCGGCCTAGCTTTTGAGATTGAGGATGTTGTCGACGAGTTCACCTACAAGTTGGAGGACAAGCATGGGGGTTTCGCTTCCAAGATGAAGAAGAGGATCAAGCATGTCAAGACATGGCATCGTCTCGCGCACAAGCTGCAAGACATCAAGCTGAGGCTTCAAGGTGCTGATAGGAGAAAGGTGCGCTATGACATGAGAGGGATTGAAAAAGAGGGTGGGAGCAGTGGTCGCTCTAGATCTGCTGATCATTCTGTGTATTTTGCGAGGGAAGAGGATCTTGTGTGCATTGAGAAGAACAAGCACATGTTGATGCATTGGCTCACAGGTGATTTTGAACAAGGGATCAAAATTGCAACAATTTGGGGAATGGGAGGTGTGGGTAAGACCACTTTGGTTTCTCAGATGTTCAAGACGGCAAAAATGGTCTTTGATATTTCTGAATGGGTCACTGTGTCACCAAGTTACCAAGTTGAAGACTTGCTGGAAAAGATCGCCAGAGGATTTGGTATCCCAATTGATGTTGCCAACTCGGAGAAGAGAAGCCTGGTCGAGATCATCCATAACTATCTGCAAGGTAAAAGCTATCTTTTAATTAGTGTTTTAAATCTCCGGCTATGACGTTTAGCGGATGACCTCTCAAACAGCTAATAGCGGAGCTAAATTAGGCTATAGCGGGCTATAGCGGCTAAATTGTATATGGACTCAAATAGCTCAATCAGTCTAAAACAGCTATAGCGGGCTATAGCGACAGCTATAGCCGGAGATTTAAAACCTTGCTTTTAATTCTGGATGATGTTTGGCATGTGGACGTTTGGTTTAAGATAAGGAATGCATTTCCTACAGAAAGCATTAGTCGATTTGCTATCACCACTAGAATTCAGGAGGTAGCGTTGCTGGCAACTAAAAATTGTACACTCGAATTGGCACCATTAGAAGCACACCATGCGTGGCAGTTATTTTGCAATGAAGCCTTTTGGAACAAAGAGAACAAAACATGCCCAGAGGGACTAAGAAATTTAGCTCAAATGTTTGTGGATAAGTGTGGTGGCTTGCCCATTGCTATTGCCTGCATAGGTCGCCTATTGTCCTGCAAACACCCAACTTACTCTGAATGGGAAAATGTATACAAGGAGTTGGAGTTGCAGCTAACTAATAATGCGATCCTTGATGTTAATATTGTTCTAAAAGTCAGCTTGGAGGATCTTCCACATGATTTGAAGAATTGTTTTTTTTGCACTGCACAATATTTCCAGAGTATTATTCGTTCGGAAGAAAAAGGCTAATCAGGCATTGGATCGCAGCCGGCTTCATTAAAGAAACAGGGAGCAAAACAGTGGAGGAAGTGGCAGAGGGCTACTTAAATGAGCTTGTAAACAGAAGCCTACTGCAAGTGGCCGAGCGGAATCTATTTGGTCGAGTTAAAAAATGTCGAATGCACGGCATTATCCGTTTTCTTGCTCTTGCTAAGTCAAATGAGGAATGCTTCTGTCAAGTTTACAATGGCTCAGGCACATTTTCCACGGAGAACACGCGTCGCTTATCAATCCAAAGTACAAGCATCGAGCAACTGAGTGCACCTAGTCTCCGCTCTCTCTATGTTTTCAGCGGAGATCTGAGAACTGATTCACTAGAGGCTTTCCTCAAATCTTTCAAGTTGCTGTCTACATTAGATCTGCAAGGTGTTCTAATCAAGAGACTACCAAAGGTGGTGTTCAACTTGTTTAATCTGCGTTTTCTGGGTCTTCGGGAAACTCATATTGAATATCTCCCGAAAGATATAGGAAGGTTACAGAACTTGGAAGTCCTGGATGCTTACGACGCTAAGCTATTGGCTCTTCCAGTGGAAGTGGTCACGCTTCGGAAACTGAAATACTTATATGTGGCTACTATTCCAGAGGGAGCTGACGACAGAGTAATGACTTTTCATGGGATACGGGTGCCGGATGGTATAAGGAACCTCACTGACTTGGTGTCCCTCCAGGGTATTGAAGCCAACAGTGAGATTTTGTGTCATGTTGGATGCTTAACCAAGTTAAGAACTTTTGCTATCACTAAAGTTAGGAGTGAACACTCTGCTGATTTGTGCTGTGCGATCACGAAAATGGTTCATCTTGTCTGTGTAGCAATCATGGCAATTGATCAGAAGGAAGTGCTGCAGCTAGAAGCACTTTGTTTTCCTCCAACTATTTCAAAAGTTGATTTAGCAGGGCAGCTAGACAAAAAATTTCTATCCCAGTTCATCTCAGCCAGTTCAAAACTTATTAACCTCACCCAATTAATTTTGTGCTTCTCCAAACTCGATGAAGACTCTTTTCATTGCTTCTTGGGTCTGAATAGCTTAGTTATGCTTTACCTGAACAAGGCTTATGAAGGAAAGGAGCTACACTTCGATGCAACCTCACTTCCGAAACTCAAATTACTACAAATATGGGATGCTCCAAGTCTTAACAAAGTTGCAATCGAGCAAGGTGCGATGCAAAATCTCATTGATCTACTTCTCAGGGACTGTCCAGAATTGAAGGATCTTCCTGATGGCATCGAGCACCTTGGAACCCTCGAGTACCTACACCTGCAAGAAATTTCCAATGAGCTCGGAAAGAAGCTCCGGCAAAAAGGAGAATCACATGAACACAATGAAGATTGGATGAAAATTAGCCACATCAAATGGGTTAAAATTATTTAAGAGTGATTAAGAGGACCATATGGGATAGGACCTTAGAGCATCTCCAAGAGATGCTTTTTCTCACCCCCTATCTTCAAATATTGAGTATGAAAGCTAAAAACAAGCCTCCAACAAATACTCAAAAACACGCCCAATAATTTTGGTACTCCAAAATTGAGGTGGATCACCATCAAATATACAGTGCCTAAATAGTAATTTTAGGGATCCAAGTTTAGAGGAGTTACTGAAGGAGAGGAAAGATTTAGAGGACAATTTTTTTAGAAAGACTCCCAATATGAGATTTTAGAGAACAAAATATTGAGCATCTCTTGGAGATGCTCTTAGTGACTGCCGGCAGGGTTGCTACTTGCAAAGGTAAGAGTTTGCGTAGATGAACGCCTTGTTGTTCCGTCGTCATGTAATATCTTTTACTAGATGACGCTGTGTTTCCTTGTTTGTAAAAAAAGTGAAGCACTTCATTCTTTTTTTAAGTCAGCATTCACCGTATTAGTGCATTGTTTTCTTATTTCTTGAAAGAATTAAAAAATATTTACTTGTGAATGAAACTATCAACTGTTCATGG
Organism: Dendrocalamus sinicus; assembly: GCA_036346575.1. Lineage (NCBI taxonomy): Eukaryota > Viridiplantae > Streptophyta > Magnoliopsida > Poales > Poaceae > Dendrocalamus > Dendrocalamus sinicus. The sequence continues at coordinate 120,952 of JAYEVI010000422.1, read as the reverse complement.
TTTTGATTTTAATTTGGTATATAGCTACTTACACCTGAGCAATGAACACGTATGAGGTGCACGTGTAAGAATAGTTTGTGTAGTTCAGTTCCGGTAACTGTTTGTGTAAGAATTATTTTCTTATCACCGATTTCAGTTCCGTCCAGGTGCTGTGGAAGTAGAAACTGCATTGTTCTTTCTTTGAAGCGGGGAAGGAATGTGATAATCACTTTTGCCTTCTTAGTGCACCTCACACCCAAGATCACTAGTGCTGTTGCTTGCATAGGTATTGTTCTAGTGCTGTTGCTTTGGTGGATGACATGGCGCAAAACAGGAGGAAGACATTTTCCCCCACACCCAAGAGCACTCATGCCTGTTTTCCTTATGCGTAGAAAACGAAAATAGTGCTTGTATTTCGAGCTGTGGGAACAGCGGATGCAATTAGCCAGTGGAATTTTTGCACTAGGCATTATGATTTACTGATTGTGGCATGTTGTTAGCACTTCTACTTGTGAAGAATTTTTTTTTTACTTGTGAAGAAATTTGTGCACTTCTATTTATGGAGAAATTGCTGACCGATTTTTGAACATTTGAAGATCCGACACTTTGTAAAGGTGTGATAAAACTAGAAGTTGTTCGAGTATTACTGAGTGAGTCTACAGCTGATACATTTTTTTTCTGTATGCGTGGCAGTGCATGATGCCTTGCATTGGTAGCCTGGAACACTTGACAGGCAGCAACACTGAGGAGAACAGAATTGCAATTGCAGCTGTTGTTTTGGTGTCATACTACTTTGGCATGGTAACACCAGAAAATCGTCTGAAGGTACTCAGCTCGGGAACTCTGACAATCTTGGCAGGTTAGCAATCAAAGAAATTATTGTGACAAGATACCATAGAAGATTTTGCTGATGGTACTGAAGAAATGAACCCGTTTCTGTCTAGTTTGCGTTTTAGCTGTGCCCTGCTTATGTACTGTTTCATAGATTCTGCTTGTATGCTTGTAAATCTGTAGCTCAGTTCCGGTAACTGTTTGTGTAAGAATTATTTTCTTATCACCGATTTCAGTTCCGTCCAGGTGCTGTGGAAGTAGAAACTGAATTTTTCTTTCTTTGAAGCGGGGAAGGAATGTGATATTCACTTTTGCCTTCTTACTGCTTGCATAGGTATTGTTCTAGTGCTGTCGCTTCAGGTTATTGGTTCGCTTTGGTGGATGACCAGGCGCAAAACAGGAGGAAAAAATGTTCCCCACACCCCAGTGCGTGAACATTATGGCTAGGTAACGCACTGTGTGCACTCATGCCTGGTTTCCTTATGCTTAGAAAACGGAAATATGGCTTCTATTTCGAGCTGTGGGAATAGCGAATGCAATTAGCCAGTGGAATTTTTGCACTAGGCATTATGATTTACTGATTGCGGCATATTGTTACCGCCTCTACATATGAAGAATTTGCAGTTCTATTTATGAAGAAATTGCTGACCGATTTTTGAACATTTGAAGATCTGACACTTTGTAAAGGTGTGATAAAACTAGAAGTTGTTCGAGTAATGAGTGAGTCTACAGCTGATACATTTTTTTTTCTGTATGCGAGGCAGTGCATGATGCCTTGCATTGGTAGCCTGGAACACTTGACAGGCAGCAACACTGAGAACAGAATTGCAATTGCAGCTGTTGTTTGATGTCATACTACTTTGGCATGGTAACACCGGAAAATCGTTTGAAGGTACTCAGCTCGGGAACTCTGACAATCTTGGTAGGTTGGCAATCAAAGAAATTGTTGCGACAAGATGATTTTGCTGACGGTACTGGAGAAAGGAAATTTTCTATCATCTCATCTAGCAAGGGCAATGATGGATAGCAAGGCCCCACAGACGAGACCCAAGAAATGAAGCCAGGATGATGGGGCCGTGCAGTGCAGGCGACCATCAGTTGTGTCGGCCGTCTCGTCTCCTTCCTCGCCTGTGAGATATTGGCCTATGGGCGGTCCTACGGTGGCAGAGCAAGAATGCACAGTATGGCCACTGGGCGACGCACCACGCCGTGCCGCTCGTGCGCAGCCGCTGCACGCGGTGGTGCCAACGAGTGTCAAGATGTGTATGGCACGCATGCTGCTTATTGCTTGCGACTTCTTTTGTTTTACTTTTGCTGAGCAAATATATGGGTTCGTTGTTAGTATGTTGGGATCTGGAACTTGTATTCTGAATCCTTCATGTATATTATGCTATTCCTATGATCCATGTTTAGTACGTACATTTAACACCATTCATATTACATCTATACACAATAAATTTAAGAATAAGTAGTGCATTTAGGAAGCGAATAAGCCTATATGACAGAGTTTACAACACTAGAATCAACTGGCCAAATAAACACATACAAATAGAGAGTTAGCGGAAGTGAAAGATAAATGACGCGCTAAAAACCAGCAAGTATGCTTCATCTGCTTCGTAATAATATCCGCAAGATGTGTCTTCTTCTACATCCTGTGAATATGTTCAACAAGCAATGATCGAAAACAAAAATCATACTTCGCAAGATTTTTAAGTAAAGATATAGGTTGAGTCAAAATAGTTATCTAGTCTAGCTTAATTTGTAAAACATATATTCAATTGAAATAACGAGTAATAGATTACAAATGAAAGTTGCAAGTACATTTAAATTTAATAATTAAATAATGGCAAACCATAAATTACATAATTTAGTATAAGAGGCTTGCTGCTCGAGAATCTCAAAACCATGGCATAATCATGCCGAACCAAACTATGCATGGATATATCATGCATACCTTCTCATAACCATTTTGTAAAACATAAAACTGATTATTATGGGATTTCACCAAGTTTTGTTCATAACTGGGACACGGCTATTCAAATAGATTCATACTCTGTAGATATTATACGCTTTACCCATACGATATAAACATCACACCATGTTATACATATCACGCGATACAATTGGTACCCAATTTGAGAGTTCATGACGAAACTTTTACATTACTGATACTAACAACCATTGTGCTGTGATTACGTTCTTAGGACGGAGAGTGCGCTATAGCATCCCAAGACTCATACGGTGTGTCGGGTACCTTCCGTTACAGGCAAGGTCCTTTCGAAACGGAGTCAGCACTATCCCAACAATCCACCTACAATCTACCACCTCGATGAAGTTGCTCGTCTTAGTAACTTATTATGCTAAGACCTTCCCATAAAGGCACGTATGATTGTACAGCAATAATTGTATATAATTAGTGCCTATACCAATATAGTGGTTTTTACCAAAATTGCACACATGTATAATAGTTTTGATCACAATATACATAACATTGAAATATAGGATCAATATAATCAAAGGGAGGGTGCTTGCCTTGCTTGTTGACTTCTTGGTCTTGCTTGGGTTCGTTGGCAAAGTTTTCTGAAACATTGGTATTTTATCGTCAAATACCAAATATTGCAAATAAAAACCAAATAAATTCAAACAAATAACACATTCAAATATTTTTGTATATATATGAAAGAACATGATTTTAGAAAATTTTAGAGACAAAAAATCACTTAATTTGAAGTTCAAATGCAAAAGTTACATGCATTTGAATTTTAAAAAAAGGTTAGAAAGGAAAATGTTGTTGTGCTTAGGTTTTTATTTTTATTTTATTTTTCTTTCTAAAGGAAATTCTGGTTTATTGTGCCTTGCTAACGTCAGTGGGTTTTTTAATAAAATAGTGTGGTTGACATGTGGGGCATGTTCACATCGAACCAGTTTATTTTTAAACCAAACCACATTGCGGGGCTCATGTGTTAGTGAGTTATTTTTTAAATTGGTTTTTAAAAAGAAATTGACATGTGGGGTTGGGCGGTCAGTGACTCAGGCGAGAGAGAAGAGGATGGTGTGCACACTAATAGGTGGGGCCAACTTGTCGGTGACCCAAGGCAGAGCTTGGCTCAGGCGGGTGCTGCCGGCAATGAACAATGGCAAGGCTTGCAGAGGTGAGGCGCGGGAGGGCATGAGGGGAGCATAGGTGAGCATCTAGGGACCAAGGCGATTCCATTTAGGGGTTGGCATGGTCAGAGACTCACCAGGGCAGCTCGTCAATGCGACACAAAGTGGCAGAGGTGGACCCTCATGGCTGCGGTGAACTGGTGAAGGAAAGCTGAAATTGAGGAGGGGAAGGAGTTTATGGGCGTGGAGATGCTCTAGGCGTATAGAATTATGTTAGACCATGTGGTTAGGTTTAGGATTTTTGGTGATGAATAATTAACAATGTAGATGATGAATAATTGACAACATTGGTTGTGATATTACTTGTGGTGTGTTGCGTGTGTGAGCGTGGAATAATATTGGTCAAGTTGGAGAGAACTTGTGCCGGGAAAATATTCTTTGGTCTTTGCATGTGCAGGTTGAGCGTGGAGACGGTCATGATTAGTGACGAGGAAGACCAGGACTAGGAGGAGGAAATCTGAGATCCAGGCGGTCGAGGATGTCACGAGGTGGTCGGGCTCATGCTGGAGCACATGGAGATCAAATGTGGATCATAAGTGGAAAAGCTACGGGAGGTGCAGTCCTGAAGTCTTCAACACGTGACGAGTTGAAAAAGTTGGAATTTTGAAAAACCTGTGTTAGGAAGGGTTTCGGGTCCCTTGAATAGTAGTGGGTCAAAAGCCTAATTGAGGTGAAAAGGCCAAGACCTGATTGGACGAGTTGTATTAGGGTTTCTAGTGGTGACTTGTTATATATATTGTGGTGGCCGAGACTTTGATTTTGGGATGAAGGAATAAAGCGGCGGCTTGTGGAAAATAGGGCGGCTGGACAGATGTGATGGATCCATGGTGATTAGGGGTTACAAATCACTTTTTGGCCGTGAGATTGGGGCGTGATTAGGGACTGCTCGCGCAATTGCTAAAGGAGGATTCTTGTGATCGGTGCGGCTGCATACGTGAGATTTCGTCGGCGGCTGGATAGATTAATCAATAGGGGTTCTGGTGAGAGCATGCATTAGCTTTACTTTTGATCTTCTGTTGGCTGCATGCTTTCCATGTATTGGCTAATAGATCATTACGTGGAGACTAGAAGCTAATAAATGATGAAGTCTTTTTGACTCGTGCTGCATGTATTGGCATGATTTTGCTTGGGCTGCTGATTTTCATCGCACAGCTTGTGTCAGTGCGTTCGTTCCTGTGCACTTGGTGTGCATCTAAAGAATTAAAACCTGCTACGTTTTGCTCGCACCACAGCGTGCCACGGCGCACGAGAGCCCACGGCGGCGCGTGGCGAGGCTCCGCCGGCGACCTGCTCCCTCTCGGCGGCGCCCGCCCGAACCCGCCTCCCTCCTCTCGCGGTCTCACACGTGCGCAGCGCCCTTGCCCATGCCGCCGTGCCCCATTCCGCCTCCCCTCCCTCCTCCCCACTTCCCCGCCGCGCCTCCTCCTCCCCGCTCCCCGCCGCCGCCACTTCCCCTCCCCTTCCTACCCCGCCGCCTCGTCCCTCCTCCTCCCCCTTCCCCGCCGCCTCTCCTCCCCGTCCCCCTCCTTCCCGCTCCCCCGCCTCCCCCAACCCCTCCTCCCCGCTCCTCGCCGCCTCCCCGCGCCGCGCTGGATGGGATGCTCGCGAGGTGGATGGACTCAGCTGCAGCCGGATCCGGTCGGCGCGGAGGCGGGGGAGGCGCCGAGGCCGAGGGGAGGCCGATCCGGCCGCCGCGAGGCGAGGGGGCCGCGCGAGGCGGAGGGAGGCGGATCTAGTCGGCGCTTCCCGGATTTTCCGTCGCCCCCTTGCGCTCCTGCTCTCTCTCTCTCCTCACGTCCCCGCCCCATCGTCGCCCGTACCCTACCACGCCCACTCCCTTCGGCCATTCCGGCCATGCGCTGTCCACTCCACCGCCCATGCCACACTGAGCTCAGCCACGGCTCACCGCATGGCCTCTCTCTCCCTTCCACGGCTATAAAAGATTCCTGGTTGTAGTGATCAAATTAGACTATTCATCCTTCACTAAATTATTTATGCATTGTTTTTAGAGTTACTGCAGATCTGGATGATAATATCTGGATCATTCTTTGGCTCTACGCCACTGACAAAATTGAATTTTGAGCACTGAAAATACTCTGCTGCTTGTCGCTATCGGCACAAGAAGCGTGAATTGAACTAACAAAATGGATGGATATAACATAGTAACATGGTAACATGCACGATGATTAATACATGGGGCACCATCTTTTGCTACCACATTTCCTTTTTCTTACCACTGCCTTATGAGCATTGCATTGTTTGCTTATAACTCTGAATTGGGGAAATTGCAGGAGAGGGACATTGTTTACCAGTTTCACTGCCAGAATCAGCACTCTGAAGATATTGACTTGACTGCATTTGGCTCTACAAGTTACGATGAAAACCTAGCAAATGAGGTACGCAGCTGTTCTAGAATCGGAAGAGTGAGAAAAGATGCTGAATTCAAGTCAAGGATGTCCAATATATCCATCTTGAGGTTTGCCACTGGATTGCTCTTTTTATATATTCACTAATTGTTTCATTTACATACTTTTAAGTTCTGCTATCTACTTATGAGTGCTCCTTTATTTTGTGTACATTGTATAAGATTGGCCAATGACATTCTGTGCTTTTTGCTAATGTCAACCAAACATTTCATAGCATTCTTATTGTACCATAAATGGGGAAGACAATAGAATAATCCATCTTTGCATATGACATCAATGAAACATGTGAATATCTCAATAAGTCACTTGCCGATAAAAGAAATTGTTGATACTTGATAGCGATTGAGTGTAATGTACTCTGTCCATCATCATGCTCTATTTTCATGTTTTGGTAGGTTCTTGCTATGCGCATGGATATAACAATACAGCATAGATTCTCGAGGAAAGTCGTTTTTGTGTTGAACTGCTAGGGACACATTTTGGGCACTGGTGTACATGTCGCATATTGTTAGTATTTTATCATGAGGATGATTCGAATGATAAGTCTTTCTGATGGCAGGTTAAGCTGGTCAGATGCCTTGTCCAAAATATTGTTGTAGACATCTCCTTTAATCAGATTGGTGGACTCTGTACACTTTGTTTTCTTGAGCAGGTAATATTTTAAAAGTCACCACAAACATGTAGTTGTTTGGTTCTTTTCCTTAAAGCACAGATCTATCTAATATTTGACATGATAAAAATCCATTCCCTTTCCCTTCCTTATGGTCAGTCTGTTTGTTGGCAACCGTATTTATAACCATTATGTTTTACAGGTATCAAAGATTTGAAAAAGCCCACCTTTTCAAGAGAAGTATAATGCTGATAAAAGCTTGGTGTTATTATGAAAGCCGCATTCTTGGTGCTCACCATGGTTTAATTTCTACTTATGCCTTGGAGACATTGGTGCTATATATTCTCCATCTCTTCCGTGAGTCTTTGGATGGTCCATTAGCTGTAAGTTCAGACGTAATGTTTTTGCCACATTTGTAAGTTGTTTTTTGTCACATCTTCTTATCTAAGCTGCTTTAGGAACTAGGATAGACATATTCCTAGGGGTGACATGACTATCTGCTCTTCTGCAGGTCCTCTATAGGTTTCTGGACTATTATAGCTCATTTGACTGGGACAATAAGCTGACATTTACCTGAGCTGTTAATGTAGTTCCTTCTTTCCTTTTGATTGCAGGGTATAGCTGTTATCATGGCATCGAATACAGGAGCATCAGGATGGTTGAGGGGTATCGTGAAGGCTGTGACTTCCGGGGACTGCCTTCTCATCATGTTATGCTTGGGAACACAATTGTTTGTTGACAGATGTATATGTAGCTCAGATGGTAACATTGTGATCTGTTAAATTATCAGGACTGCCATTATAAACTACCTGCAATTTTGATTATCCAAAGAAATTGTTCCTACTATTACTTTGAGCACTAGGAAAACCTTATCTTCATTGATTTAACGGGCTGCCTCTTTGGAAAACTTATTAAATTTCAGAGTTCAAGAGGGAACTAAGGTCCCTCAACAGAGAGCTTCAACTCCATATTTTGGAGCTAGCAGACATTTTAGTGGAGAGACCATCTTAGCATGCTCGCAGGATAGAAGATGCTCCACTCACTTTCAAGAACTTGCATCATCTTCTTAATTTCCTTCGACCTCACCAGGTACGATCCTAAGTTTTTATTCCATGTGGTGAATATCTCTATAATTCACTAAAATAACTTGCTTTTTATATATCTTTTAGGCAAGAGCCACATTGATTCACATGCTTGAGAGCCAAATCTGTGCGTAGTAAGCAAGCGATTGAAGGTATGAAACGATGCGGATCTTTCTTCAGCATGACTTGTCTGCTAAATCGGCATAACTGTATTGGCACTTCATCCTCTACATGCACTTTGTACTATTGTTTTATGATCTCACTTCAACAACGTTGTAGGGCGCCGCGAAGCGCGCTTCCTTTTCTAGTATTTTTCATTGCCACTTGACATCGCGGCTCGTGTATTGATTTCGGCTACGTTTCTTACCGTCAACTGCTCTGATCTACACATCACCTTTTTGGCTGATGTTTTATCTTTTGTTTTTATTTAACTGTTTTTTAAGACAGCTTGGAAGACACAAAAAAAATTCTGCTACAATCATTCACCTCCTCTGATTGCCATCAACGATCCTATAAGTGGTATCAGAGCAGGTTACTATGGCATCAGAGAGACGGCTGTGTCAAGCTCTTGGTCTTGGTAAAAAGAAGAACGACGACTTCATGGCTATGTGCTTCAGGCAAGCAACAACAACGACGACGACTACATTGATCCCGATGAGGTAGGACCGTCGTATGATAAGCTTGAAGATGGTTTGATTAAGCTTGCTATTAAATTAAAAAAGACAAAAAAGAAATTGAAAGAAAGTAATTGTCTTGTTGAAAGCTTAACTTCTGAGATTAATAGACCTAGAGCCTTAATTCCTGATGATGAATCATGTGAGTATTGTCAAGTTTTACATTCTGAGTTGGAGGCTGCTAGATCTATTAATGCATCAAACTTAGTTCAACTTAGCGATGTAACTGATAAATTTGATGAATTAAAATTGACACATGACTCTTGTGATGAAAAATTAAAACTTGCAAATGATGAAATTGAAAAGCTTAAATCTAGTTCTTTTACATGTTTAGAGTCAAGTATTTCAAATGTTCAATCTAAACCTTGCTCTAATTGTGAATTGCTAGAAGCTAGACTTAACTCATCTCAGGAATCTATTAAACAAATGCTTTATTATGAAAACATGTCTTGCTCAAATTGTTCTAAGTTAAATATTGAAATTGATGCTTTAACTAGGCAATTGAATGATTTTGCTGGAAAGGAAAGATTGGCTCAATCTAGAGTTTCCAAGAATTTTGTGAATGAACCTATTAAATGCACTACTTGTTCCACTTTAGATAAGGAAAATAAGTACCTAAAGGACACTTTAAAAATATTCTCTTTTGGCAAGAAAAAAAATCTGAATATGATTATAGACAAATAAAAAACAAGTGTGAAAAATCGTGGTCTAGGATTTAATTTTGTTGAGCATGCTAGAATAATCCTCCTAAGGTTGTTAAGTTTCTCGAACCTGAAAATATTGAAGTAAAATCTGAACCAAAACAAAATGTGTTTAAATCTGCCAGCTTTGTGCAAAGTTCATCGAATAATAATGTAGGTGCTAGCTCATCATCTCAAAAGAATTTTGGTTATGTTAAATTTTATTACACATACTGTGGAAGAGATGGATATTTGTATGAATTTTGCTTTAGGCATGCTAAGAAAGAGAAGAACGAAAGATTGAATGCTTTGAGACAAAATGTGCAATCTCTTTTGTTCCTAGAATTAATGTGAAAGCTAAGTTTTGAGAGAAATTTTATAATGATTTTAAATCTGCTTCACATGCTAGTTTGAGATATAATTCAAATAAGTCATGTCCTTTTTGGCATTTTGATCACCCGCATGCTCATGATTTTGGTTCTAGATTTGTTATTGTTTCTCCACGTCGTGTGTCACAGTACTGGATTCCTAAATCTTGTTTCAAATCTATTATGTATTACTTTGTTTTAAATTATCATGCATCGTTATTTTATTATAAAACCTTTGTACCTGGTAGCTACTGTCCAATTTGGTTATTCCTCCTTGATAATTTGAATACCATGATTCCATTGTCACCATAGGATGGGTAATTACTTAGTGATGCAATATTAGTTGTCACATGGGTTGTGCGTCTAAATTACTTAGCCATGCTTATTGCTAGTACATTGGGTCTATCATCACATGTGGTTAATTAATCTTGATTTAATGATATACTTGAACGTGGTGGTCAGCCACAGTTATAAAATTTGATTGCCATGACATGAGTAGCGTCATTGGTGTTGGTTATACAAAATTGGTTTTCACCTGGGTGAATGATCGTGCAGTAAACAGGGTGCAGGTTGTACATGGGATGCGGATGCTTCGCCTGGGTAAATCTAAGGACTTAACTTTGTGTGCCATTGATCTGAGTCTTACCGTACAACCACATGTCTAGTATGGGATAGACCTAGTTGATTAACTTGCAAAGGTTTAGTTCAGATATCACCAATGGTAAGTGAGTACCAGGGGTACTGGTTTGCTCACAGTGAGGAACAAGGTTACTGTACTCATACGGCATAAGAGGTGGCTTCTGACTGTGGTGGTTAACCCTTCAGCAGTGAAACCTTAGCGGGTTATGTCTAACTAGATTGGAGTGAGGTAAAGGCTTTGTGATAATTTATCTGAGTCTCATGCCTGAGGAAGCTGCTGGCTATTAAGATGACTTATCTCTTGTGGGTAAAATTGTGCAACCTTTGCAGAGTGTAAAACTATTCGAATAGCCGCGTCCTCGATCATGAAAAATGCTCTGTGATTTCGCACAAGGGGTAGAGTTTTCATAAAAATCTGGTTGGGTTAAGATGGAGAGTGAATGGTTAGTTCACTGGTGGTTCATGGGTGATTCATTGGGGTGAATGGTCAGTTCACTTATAGTTGGTCTCAATTCCTTTGGTTACTTATTTAATATCATTTTCAAAAGTTTGCTTTTCAATCTATTTATTGTATTTACTTTAAATTGTTGCTTTCTGCAAAATTAACCTTTCAGCCATCCATTGGTATGCCTTGCATACTATATTGCATTCTTTGTTACAAACGACTTGCTGAGTACTCTATGTACTCACGGCTTCATCCAAATTTGCTCAGTTGAGGAAGAAGGACCAGATCAGCAAGAGGTACCAGAAGGAAGATACTTTGATGACTTCACGGATTAGGACTTCACTCCCCAGTCGATTGCCTGTGGGCGTGTCGAATGGCTACTACGCTTATTTCTGTTTTTTCGCTGCTAGTTTTATTAAGCCTTCTAGGCTATTAATTGTAAGCTTGGCCATAAGGTCATACTCTGATAATTATTAATAATATTTGAGTCTTTTCTTAGTAAATCGTGATATGGTCGATATTTCATCTTTGTTTATACTGTGTGCACTAGCGTGATCCTGGACTAGTGCAGAATACACAGGAGAGTCCAAATTTGCATATTCGGGTCTCTACAAACTCCTACTCGGTTTCGACTATGAATTACAGACCAACTCCGACTCTGGTTCCAACTTTCGACTACAACTTCTACTAATTTTCAACTTCAATTACAACTTCGTTTCCGGTCTGACTGGTCCGCTTGAAATACTCTGTTTCGACTTCGACTTCTGATTTTGACTCTGTCTCGACTTTGATCACTTCCAAACTTTGTATACGTCTTCTAAAACAAGATTATTTCCAACATTCTCTCCCTAATCTTGTTTTAGTAACTTCCATCATGTCGATCTTCTTTCCTTGATCACTTTGACGTTCTCCTGCTTCTGCTTCTTCCTTGACCAAGCTTTCTGGGTTGGAGCACTTGCTCCCACAGCCTTTGCTCTGGTTGTTTTCCTCCTACAACCCTTGCTCATGCTTCCTCCACCAGCAACTGATTTCACTGTCGTGTGGTCTTGCTTTCGATCATTGTCCTTCACGTCGTGCTTCCTCTTGCCACCTCAGGATCCATCTCTGACTTCCTTCTCTTCTTCACGTGAGAGCTCCTCTCGAGCCTCTGCTTGCCACGTCTTTGCTTGCATCATGAGGTCTACGTCGACTACTAATGCTTTTGCTGCTTTGATCAACCTTTCCATCGGTTGCGCCTGGCATGATTACTCTTTGCTCCCCTCCGTCTACATGCGAGTGGGCACCTTCTGTGCCTCTCGTTATGACTTTGTCTGTTGTGTGTGGTCGGTATCGACCACCCTTGCCAATCCTCCTACTGTTCATGCCAACTCTTCATCCTTCAACTGTGCTCGCTATATGTGGTCGGTGTCGACCACTCGAGCCGATGCTTTGACCATCCAGGCCGATCCTGGGACCTGTGCGTGCAGGCGGTCATTCGATGTCGGCTGCACACCTACTGCTGGTTTGTCGTGGTCGTGATGCCTTCCGACCACGTTCAACCTTCTTTGCCATGGTTGTAGCATCTCCCGACCACGTTCAGTCTTCGTTTGCCGTGGTCGAACGCCTTCCTGACCATGTCCGATCACCTTTGCCGATCTGCTCATTATGACTTTTGACTTTTTCTTGCCGTCTACCACGACTTGTTTTTCATCCAACTTACTCGTTACGACTTCAAGCTCTTTTGTGCCGTCTGCCACGACTTGCTTTTCATCCAACTTACTCGTTACGACTTCAAGCTCTTTTGTGTCGTCTGCCACGACTTGCTTCTCTCCCGACTTGTTTGTCATGACTCCAAGCTGGCCTTCGACTGCCAGTAGGTGAAGTCTTTCATGCTCTGGTTACTCCAGAGCATTCTTCACACAAACTGGTCTCCAGATTTTCAATGATATCTTGTACAACCGATTTGCTGATTTTTGAACCTTCATTAGCAGCTGCTCACTGCTATCAAATACTCTCAGGAAATTGCCTTTCAATTCAACTCGGCACCCTTCTTCAGTTAACTATCCCAAACTTATAACATTGCTGCAAAGACTTGGTATGTAATATACATCTGACAACGGTCTTTGACTTCCATCCTTGCATTTCAAAAAAATTGTGCATTTTCCTCTGATCTGGACGGTTGAGCCATTTCCAAATTTCACCTTACCGAGCACTTTCTCATCTAACTCTGAGCCGTTTCCAAATTTCACCTTACCGAGCACTTTCTCATCTAACTCATGAAACATTGAGTAAGTGTCTGTCATATGGTTGCTAGCTCCATTTTCAAGATATCAATCTGTTGACTGGTCTTAAGTCTCCTCTCCCTTCTCCATCAAATTTGGGAACACTCTCCCTTCATTTAGCATCACCATTGTCGGCATGTCTTCTGCACAATGGGATAGTGAGCAAGATTTGCTTCTTCAACTTTCTTCTTGCTCCTACATTTTGCCGCATAGTGTCCATACTTTTTGCAGTTATGGCATTGTATGTGGCTTTGACATTCGGTAGTGTAATGATCAAATTTTTCATTCTCGAAACATTGGATGTGTGACTTATCTTGGAATATGTTGCCACCACCTCGACCAGTTCTTCCTCCACGACCACCTCTTCCTCCTCTTCCAGATTGAAAAACACGACCTTGCTGGCCATACGAGTCTGTCTGGTCCAGCTTGTCTTGATTCCTCGTGTCCTCCTTAGCGAGCAATATTTGTTGGTTGTAAGATCCTTGTTCTTCGTTGTCGGCTTGATAACTTTTCAGAAGCTGCTCGTGTGCTTTGAGTGCCCCAGTTACTTCTTCTACCTTCATCTTCGAGAGGTCTTGCGAGTACATGAGTGTGGTCACGACTGGAAGGAACTTCTCCGACAGAATTCACAGGTATTTCTTCACCACAACCTCATCTTTCAGATCGTCGCCAAGAGACTTGATCTCATTAACAATTTCATTGAATCGTCCGGGGAATTCTTCCACGGTCTGGTTCTTTCCCATCTTGATCGCTTCAAATTTGCTCCTTCATGCATTGTTTGCAGAGTAGTCCAGGCTTCCCGCACTGTCTCCTTGCCGACCAGTTGCCGCATCATCGAGTCAGGCACAACCTGATAGATCACGGCCAGCGCCATCTTGTCCAGTCGGTTGTCAATGACCTTGCCTTTCTCCTTTCGATCAACCGCGCTCCAGACACCCTGAGCACACATGTTGACCCTCATCTTCATCGCCCATACTGTATAGTTATCCGAGCTGAGAATCGGATACTGCAGCGACACACTTTCCTTCGACTTTGAAGTCTCTGCCATGGCTCTGATACCAACTGTTGGAAGTCTCACGACTTCCCCAGGAACTTTACGACCGCTCATGATCGTTTACGATCGGTTCCGGGTGCTTACGATCAGTTCTGACCGCCTCTTGTTGTTGTACGACCACTCAGGTAGCCGTTCGAACACTCTTCCCTGCTGCTACGCTGCCCTCTGATCGAATGCGCTTGAATTGCCGTGATCGCAACCTTCTACGACCACGCAGTGATGCTGGCGATCACTGTTCACTGTGGTCGAACACCCGTTTCAACCACATTCGCTTCCCTTCTACGTGGTCGGAGTCGCTTCCGACCATGTTTTGGTCTTTATAGCGTGGTCGAACGCTTATAACGTGGTCGATAGCTCTTACGACCACGTTCAGCGCTCTGTCAACGTGGTCAAACACCTTTACGACCACGTTCAAACTTCCTTCAACGTGGTCGAACACCCCTTCGACCACGTTCAACTTGCTTTGCTTCGATCGTACATCCTCCGATCACCTTCACCAATGCTTTGCCGTGGTCGTATCTCCTCCCGATCATGCCTTCTTCAAGTTTGCTGTGGTTGAACACCTTTCGACCACGTCCGCTGGGATTTTGCCATGGTTGTAAGCCCCTCCGACCACATTTGCCGTTTTCGTAATGGCTTCCGACCACGTCTGCGAGATCACACGATGGTTGGAGACACTCAAGTTTTTCCCTTTACTTCTTTACTTTTCGCATTGCTTGGTCGTACATTGGATACAAGACTCCACCCCCTTTATACCCAGATCTACAACTCCTACTCGGTTTCGACTATGAATTACAGACCAACTCCGACTCTGACTCTGGTTCCAACTTTTGACTACGATTTCTACTGACTTTCGACTTCAATTATAACTTCGTTTCCGGTCTGACTGGTCCGTTTGAAACACTCTGTTTCGACTTCGACTTCTGATTTTGACTCCGTCTCGACTTCGATCACTTCCAAACTTTGTATACGTCTTCTAAAACAAGATTATTTCCAACAATGCTTTTGTAGAGTAGTGGCGGAGGTGTGGAGAGAGAGCATTTGAAGATTGCTGACCGATTTTCGAACATTTGAAGATCTGACACTTTGTAAAGGTGTGATAAAACTAGAAGTTGTTCGAGTATTATTGAGTGAGTCTACAGCAGATACATTTTTTTTCTATATGCATGGCAGTGCATGATGCCTTGCGTTGGTAGCCTGGAACACTTAGCAGGCAGCACCACAGATGAGAACAGAATTGCAATTGCAGCTGTTGTTTGGTGTCATACTACTTTGGCATGGTAACACCAGAAAATCGTTTAAAGGTACTCAGCTCGGGAACTCGACAATCTTGGTAGGTTGGCAATCAAAGAAATTATTGCGACAAGATACCATAGAAGATTTTCTTGGCGATCTTGAAGAAATGAACCCGTTTACTGTCTAGTTTGCGTTTTAACTATGCCACCTTTTGTCTTGTTTCATAGATTCTGCTTGTATGCTTGTAAATCAGTAGCTTGGTTATGCAGATTACAGAAAATTGGGCCAAATGTTACCATTTGTTGTGCTGTTGCAAGCAAGAACGCCTCTGTTTGTCTTTCGTCATGCCCTTCTTCTTTTTTCTTCAGAAAAAGAGAAATTTTCTGTCATCTCATTTAACATCACCCCGCACAAAGGCCCATGATGGATAGCAAGGCCCACATATACGACCCAAGAAATGAAGCCAGGATGATGGGGCATTGAAGTGCACGCGACCATCGGTTGTGTCGGCCGTCTCGTCTCCTTCCTCGCCTATGAGAAATTGGACTATGGGCGGTCCTGCGGTGGCAGAGTCAAGAACGCACAGCATGGCCACCGGGCGACTGTCGGCATTCAAATATGGAAATTCAGATTTTTTTGGTGTTGGATTGAAATTGACGACAGAGGAGGGGTGAATGTCGTTTCTTTAAAAATCCCCAAAAGGTATCCACTAAGGGTTTTCTCTCCGATAGCTACAGAGCTATGAAAAGTACAACAAATACTTCAGGGGAACCTCAACCAAGTGAAGGAGAAAGCAAAATACCCAAGAGGAGAAAACTCAAAAATGAAACAGACAACATTCAGCATGGGCGGTCTGACCGCAATGGACCGGGCGGTCAGACCGCTCTCACCATGCCGGTCTGACCGGCCCTGTCATACCGGTCAGACCGGTCGGGTCCGGTCTGACCGCTGGTTCAATGGCGATCTGACCGCTCCTCGGGATTTTGAACAGACAGCAGCTGAGAAATTCAGATTAAGCTCAATACTTCACATCGAGAGACAATTGAGGACTTCCCTCTGGTTTTCTCTGCCCAGAAGAGTGAAACTACAACCTAAAAAACCAAAGGAGCCTAGAAAGACAAAAGAAACCAACTCATGGCCAAGAAATGAGGATTTGGGGTAAAAACAGAAAACTTACAGAGTGCTGTCCAAGAATCCAAATTCCCGGTTAATCTCTAATCCTTGGAGCATAAAACTGAGAGATTAACTAGGGAATAACCTTGGGATTCCAAGACTCAAATCTGGGCATAGATGTTCAAGGGAAAACGAAAAAGATGCCAAACCCTAGAGAAGGAAAACAGAGAAGGCATGAACATAGGAAAGAGAAAAAAATGATTCTTGCGATTCAATCGATTTGCTCTTGGAACTAGCTGACCAAAGGGTCTAGAAATACAATTCCATGACCGAGCAATCCATTTTGCAACTCCTCAGCAAGAATCACCACAAAAAACGAAAATCTCAAGAATCACACAGAGAGGGCATCGAGAGGAAAACATACACGAACAGGAGAAACACCTCAGAATATCCATTTCCAACCAAACAAGGATTACATGGAGTCCCAATGACACGATTGAAAATAGAGGAATGATTACATAGTGTCTCTATTCAATTCATCTCCTCACTACATGCTTGAGAAGGGAGGATCACTCTCAAGAACACAACGAAGGAGAGAAACAGAACACCCTGTGTCTCCTCCACCCACTCTCAACAGAAAGCACAAAGCAAAAGAGATACAAAGCAAAACCAACCCCCAAGACCATGACTACATGCAGGAAACCCTCTCCTTTATATAGCCATCCACTAATGGGTTTTCACTTTGCTTTGCCCACTAAGCGTCAACCTTTACCCGCTAATGCTAATCAAGCCCGCTTCCATATGCAGCTTCGTGTTTTTACCGAAACGCCCCTCCTGCACCTTCCGGGAAGCTTCCGTGTTCCTTGTCGTCCAAGCCTCGCAACCACCTCGAGTCTCCACCGTCTTCGACACATCCGACCGTTCTGACCTCGACACCGCCCGTGCCTAGTCCGGTCACCCCGTGCCTCACCACGACCCCGCCTCGACGTCCTGCAGCCATCGCAGACAAGAAACACATAGCACCGCTCGACATATATAATCTCAATTAGCATCAACAAATCAAATTTAGACAAGAATAAGCCCAAACGACCAATAGGGAAGACTAATATGCAATAAGTCCATCTAACTAAACCCGACTGCGCCAAATGCCAACTTGGCACAAACCAAACTCAAACTTTCCAAAGCACGCGTCAATTACTCATCACACACATGGGGCCATAACCACATGGTCTCTCATTTGGTGTATTCTAAATTAGTCCTAAAATCAGTAGCTAGTTCACACAATATCAATATTGATGAAATCATATCTATACCATGAAACAGCTAAGAATAAACAAATTTTATTAAATAATTACAACGGACCTTATAACCAAGGTTTTACAATTATTGCCATGCAGGGCTTAATGACAGAAAAATAAACTTGCAACAGAAGAAACTCTTGTGGTATCCACCTGTTGTGGCTACAGACCAAATAGAGAGAGAGTATGGTAGTGGAGAGTTAGGTGAGCAACTGCTTAGGGTTTCCCCCATGGCCTGTATCGTATATATATATATCCACATGGGGAGTGCTTTTACAATAGTACCCTTACATTTGAGTATCCCCTCAGGGGCACTTATGCCATTATACATGTCCTATTTTGGGCCTTACAACCTTCTAACAGGCCTACTGGGCTTAGGTGGGGGCCACCCCTACAACAGGAGCCTCTCATGGTGAAGGGCTTCACGGGCCAAAGCCATGTCGCCGAGCCCTTTGGCCCCCTCTGTCCCTGCGGCCTGTGGCCCTCAATGATCTTAAACAGGACCGTTACTTGCTTGGCGCAGCCTGCCTTCGCACTGATGATATGGGGGCCGGACTTGTTGTGGGAGGTGCTTTTCGCCCTTGGATCTACTTAGCCACAGAGTCAAAGGCGCTGGCGAAGTTGAAGATGTCGACGGGGCCGCCTGAGTGAGACGGGAGCGGGGCGGAGTCGGGCATCTTCGGCGGGCATACCGGCGAAGTCCAAGATGTGGCCACGACTTGGTTGCCCGGGCCACCCTCGACCGCGGGTTCCTTGGGTGGCGGAGTCGAAGTCAGAGCGGAGACAAACCTCACGCCACAGATTCTCCTGGGCACGAGGTGGGTGATTCTCCTTGGCGTGAGGTGGGTGAGGCTCCCGCGCATAACCTCGGGCGGTCGTGTAGGGTGGGGGTCTCCGCCTGGTCTGATGTCGACATGGTCGGGCGACTCTGCGGTCTGGTAGTGCGCCTTAATGGCACCTAGAATCGCGTCGACCCCTGAGTTGTCAGGAACATGCTGATAAGAACATGAATCCTATGGATACAACCATATTTGCTCTACTTGTTGTTACAATTACAAGAGCTCCTACGCATCACTTAAATTATGAGGTGAGCTCATTTCAAAGAGATTTTACTTTATTTGATAAAGAACTTATGATATTACATAATGAGAGTTTGTTGCGTTTGTTATCATACACCAAGATTTATGATCAAGATCATGCAATACGTGACACTACACATATGTTAAAACCGAGGACGGTATTCCATCAAGAAGGGGAGGATGATGTGACCACGCCACCAACACGTACGACTATAGCGGCCAATATCAAGAATGAACTAAAGGTGAATTCGTTTCTTCAACTTCAACATATTTTAAATGAGAATATGATGCTACCTAATGATGAAAATATATATATTTGTAGCACCACATCACTTTGGAACCAATTGAAGCAAGGGTTCAAGTTGGACAGGTTTTGGAATCCAATTCGGCCTCCAGATCAATTCGGATTCAGCCTGACAGGCCAACTTCAAACAGCCATAACTTTTGATCCAGAAGGCTTCTCGGGGCCCGTGAGTACTCGTTGGAAAGATCTTGAGTCTACTTTCAGATGAATCTGGTCTCACCTCAAAATTCCATCCGAGCCGATCAGAAACTGCAAAACAAGTGGCGTCACTTTTCCAGTCCGAGTCAAAGTGGGCCTTGGGCCTTGTAATCACACTTAGACTATTTGGGCCTGCACTAATCATGGGTGTACTGTTCACGTGAACAGTACCCGTGAATAGTACCACATCCCCTTTGTTAGATAAGTGCGGCCTCCCCACTCCTATTTAAGGAGGTCGCACCTTTAGTTTTCCTCGGGTTTTCTTAAGAGTTTATTCTGCTTAGCAGTTTCACGCATGTTCGGTTTGAGAACCCCAACTTGTGAACTTAAACATTATTCGCAATTTCAGATTGCATCTTTTACTCTCTTGCTTGTGTTCTCGATTCGCTTGCAGGAGATAGCCTTCTTGGCGAGGTCAATCGTGTTCGCACGGTTGATAACCAACGGAGCAGTGGTGTAGTGATTGCGAGGGTTCGATCTGTTTTGGTCGGAGCCTTTGGATCATCAACGTCGAGATCTCCACAATCGACTTATCGGTACCTCTCGGAAGATCGGGCCATCGTCACATCAGTTGGTATCGAGCAACGGTTGCCCGTGAGGTAATTCTTGTATCCCTAGTTAGTAGATTGGTTTTTATTTCCTATAGTCCAGAAAAAAAAATTGCCCCACAAAAAGAGTTAATTTCCGCTGTCCAAACCCCGTTGTGCCTTTCAATCTGTTAGTTTTGGTTTGCTAAATTGAATTTGTGTCCGTCATAGTATTGTCTAGTTGCTGGTCATATCTTTGTTCCATTGAAAATCCAAACCAAAAAAAAATTCCCCACCCCAAACCCTAATTTCCAATTTCGGCTGATTTTTCCTTCCTCTGCAGCCGCCACCAAAAACATCATATCTTTTGATTCCGAGATTATTTTTGAGTGGGACCACCGCCATTAGATTCAAAATTTCCTTATCCATCTATCTGTAAAATTTCACGTCATTCCAGACAGGCAGTTAAGAGATATGTGCGGTGAAAGTTGACCTAATTATCTGTTGTGAATCTGCAACAGTCAGCAGTTGTGATTTGTGTGCGAATTTCTGTGTTGGGATTCAGAAGTTGGCCCCAAAACAAAATCTGTAGAAAAAGCCGTCAGAAAACAGTAAAAAAAAGAATCAGTGAAAAAGAGGCATCTGACAAAAAGTTACGGCCAAAATACCGACGTGCTGTCTAGTGGACAGAAATCTTCAGTTTCCAGTTTTGGGTCAATCCTTGTGTTCTTCAATTCCAGATTGCATTGGATTGAATTATCTTCTATTTACCACTCCTACACTTTGCCATACACTTATTTTTAGCCGTCTTCCATGCTTGGTTGATCAGCAACATAGGCTAAGTGCTAGATACGAACTATAATTCAATTCTATGCAATTCTGAAATGAACTGATTGTTCTCCATTGCTATCATATTGTGCCTTCCAAGCTACACCTACTCTTGATCGAACAGGTTCCCTCCTCAATCAATCGTACCACGCTCGACACGGTGTCACGAACCAGCCACCGGTTGTACCACCTGCTGCATTGGTAAGAACACTTGTAAGAGTGTGATAAGGCGCTTAGAATGTGTGATTCCACCTTCCACCACCTAGTAGTTGATAGGGATAATACCTTTGTGTTGTCTTCTTTTCTACTAACCATGATAGGTGGGTCGTCGATGATCAAGAGTGTGTTTTAAAGGAGAGTTCATGATGCTCTTGGATGAGCGACGCATCGATAGGAAGCTTCAAGCTTCGATAGACACATTGCAGCGCTCCATCAGTTCCATCAATGAGAGACAAAGCCGAGATCTTTGGCGCTGCATTTGCTGCCCATGATGCACGCCCACAACACCGCTTACATCACAATCGTCATGGTATGGGAGGTAATAATTTTCAGCACTACAATGCTCGTGCTAATGATGAACCATTTGCTAAAGTTAAATTTACCATACCATCCTTTGCGGGTGTTTATGATGCTGAAACTTATCTAGATTGGGAGATGACAGTTGAACAAAAATTTAATGCCCATCTAGTTCTGAAGTGCATAGAGTCGGACAAGCTACTAGTGAATTTAAAGATCGTGCTATCATTTGGTGGACTCATGTAGTTAATTCAGTTTAGCACCGATACATGGGATAGATTGAAAGTAGCTATGCGTGCTAGATTTGTTCCTCCTGCTTTTAACCATGAAATGCGTAAGAAATTGCAGCAATTAAACCAAGGTAATAAATCTGTCGAGGAATACTATCAAGAACTACAAATAGGCATGTTGCGTTGTAATGTTGTAGAAGATGAGGAGGATACGATGGATCATTTTATGGGGGCTTAAGGTGTGAAATTCAGGACATAATTGATTACAAAGAGTATAATGATATCAATAGATTGGTCCAGCTTGCTTGTTTGGCGAGAAGGAATTGCGGGGTAGGCGACAAAGGACTAGGAGCAACTTTGGGAGTACGTCCGCATCGAGATCGACACCAGGGCAAGCCAAGACAGCCCCACCTCCTATTTTTCGAGCTGCTGCCCTCTGTGAGTAGGGCGCATTCAGCAGCGCCTCCGCCACCATCACGCGCATCCGAGGCGAGCAAATCTACTAGTATGCAAGCACCAACAAAGAGCACTTCATCGGTTGCTTCCACGGGCGTCGATGGCCATTGTGTGCCACCGTTGTAAAGGATGGGCCACATCATGAGAGATTGCCCAAGTCGGCGGCGTATATTACGACAGAAGATGGTGGTTATGTAAGTGCTAGTGATGTTGAGGATGAATATGCTCTTGCAGCTAACCTTGCGATTGAGAACAATGCCAAGAGGAGCATAAGCTGATTGAATCACTAACCCCATTGGTTGAGAATGAAGATAAGGAGATGGATGCACTTACATCATCGAGGAGAGCCAAAAGGTAAAGAACATGGTGCTATCATCGCTCACAGTACTGATTTGGTGCTACAACAAGACATAGAGCAACCTTGTGAGTATATACCTGCTGTAGTGCAATCTTTTGATGTTCCTTGTGTTGACTTAATTGAACCATGTGCTGATCTAAATTCTCATAATTTTGCACATGTCGAATTAATAACACATAAAGAAGTTTTGACTAGAATTTCTCCTGCTAATTCATTGTGTTACATCATGTTGGATCTACCTATGAAATTGTCACATGCTATGGAGAAAGTTTCTGAACTTACATGTTCAAAATTCTTGTTTAGTGCCTACACTCCTGGATATAAGTTTAATTTGATTGGAGATTATGGTGTGGAAAATCAATTTCTTGTATATCGAATATGCATAACTTGTGATCCCATGGATGAATTGAGACTTGCTATTTGGAACAACAATTCTTGTATGTGAATCATGTTCAATGTGAGAGGAAGTAAAATTTAGTACTCATCCAATGCCTATGTGTTCATCTCTTTTGTACTATCTAGTATGGACAATCTGAATAAAGATGATGAATTATGGTAGAACATACAAATCTCTTCACCACTGGCTAGATGAATTTACTATTGTTCGATTGAGATACGATTATATGGATGAACTTTGCTTGATTCCAAAGGTTGTAGTTTTGTCCATATATGCCACCACTACAAGTTTACGAAATCAAAGATTTGAATTGCATAAATGCTTCACTTACATTTGCAAAACAAGTTGCAATAATTATTGTGTGAGAAATTTTGAATTGCTCATTAACATATATGATTACTCTTGGGTTAATAATACAATGAGCTTTTATGATCATTGCTGTTTTATAACATTAATTGTGCAACAACGAAAAACTGTTAAAACAGATGACATATACATATACCATGCATACACCTTGGCTTCTTTGTTACCATATTTTCAGCTTATCAAAAGCCGAGGGCGGCTTTGTTTGCAAGAAGGGAGGATGATAAGAACATGAATCCTATGGATACAACCATATTTGCTCTACTTGTTGTTACAATTACAAGAGCTCCTACGCATCACTTAAATTATGAGGTGAGCTCGTTTCAAAGAGATTTTACTTTATTTGATCTGAACTTATGATATTACATAATGAGAGTTTGTTGCGTTTGTTATAATACACCAAGATTTATGATCAAGATCATGCAATACGTGACACTACACATATGTTAAAACCGAGGACGGTATTCCATCAAGAAGGGAGGATGATGTGACCACGCCACCAACACGCATGCGACTATAGCGGCCAATATCAAGAATGAACTAAAGGTGAATTCGTTTCTTCAACTTCAACATATTTTAAATGAGAATATGATGCTACCTAATGATGAAAATATATATATTTGTAGCACCACATCACTTTGGAACCAATTGAAGCAAGGGTTCAAGTTGGACAGGTTTTGGAATCCAATTCGGCCTCCAGATCAATTCGGATTCAGCCTGACAGGCCAACTTCAAACAGCCATAACTTTTGATCCAGAAGACTTCTCGGGGCCCGTGAGTACTCGTTGGAAAGATCTTGGAGTCTACTTTCAGATGAATCTGGTCTCACCTCAAAATTCCATCCGAGCCGATCAGAAACTGCAAAACAAGTGGCATCACTTTTCCAGTCCGAGTCAAAGTGGGCCTTGGGCCTTGTAATCACACTTAGACTATTTGGGCCTGCACTAATCATGGGTGTACTGTTCACGTGAACAGTACCTGTGAATAGTACCACATCCCCTTTTGTTAGATAAGTGCGGCCTCCCCCACTCCTATTTAAGGAGGTCGCACCCCTTTAGTTTTCCTCGGGTTTTTCTTAAGAGTTTATTCTGCTTAGCGGTTTACGCATGTTCGGTTTGAGAACCCCAACTTGTGAACTTAAACATTATTCGCAATTTCAGATTGCATCTTTTACTCTCTTGCTTGTGTTCTCGATTCGCTTGCAGGAGATAGCCTTCTTGGCGAGGTCAATCGTGTTCGCACGGTTGATAACCAACGGAGCGATGGTGTAGTGATTGCGAGGGTTCGATCTGTTTTGGTCGGAGCCTTTGGATCATCAACGTCGAGATCTCCACAATCGACTTATCAGTACCTCTCGGAAGATCGGGCCATCGTCACATCACAAGCTGCTGCAGCCGTACGTGCTGTCCCGCCGGGAGTGTACATGCGGCGGGCCGTGATTGGCACATCGTGGGCTGTCAGCAGTCACACGACCGCGGCCGTTCACCCCTTCCCTAGAGGGGCGGGACGCGTGGCAGGGTGCTACGGGCACGTCGTGCGCTGTCCGCACACCTACCGCTGCGCGCCCCCAACTGTCAGCGGTTGCACTTCCTGATCGTGGGTAGCCGAACCACTGGGCTCCCACCGGTGGCACTTCCGCTCGTGGGGGAGGTGAGCAAGCTTTATAAAGCGTCACCACCGGCATGGGAACGCTCTTCTCCGTTGGTCGCTTGGCTCTGTCTCCTTTCTTCTGCTGCTAGCGCAATCCACCCCTGCTCCTGTTTTTTAGCACCGCACCTCGGAGAGGAATGGCTTGTCATGACGATCGTGCTCGCTGGCTCAGCGTTAGCACCTCGTCCAGCCGGCACAGCTTGTCGCGTCCCCCGGCGGAGTATCCTCTGGTGGTGCGAGGACCAACGCAAGTCAACAAGCAGTGGGACGCCATGGAGCATTCGGGAGGCCGTTGCTACCGTGTGTTGGGGCGAAGTCACGTTACTGAGGAGATGATCCAGAGACGGGGCAGTACGAGCGACGGGGCAGTACCCGGAAGGATGGGGTCCATCCGACAGTATCCTGCCTTCTAAAACCCTCCACTCCTTGTAAGTCCTTCGGCCATGGGCTGCGTGCCCATTTACGTAGTCGCATGACCTCTTATGGACGATGCCCCATTTTTGTGTGCAGTGCCCCGGCTGGAAGACGCGGAGCGCGCGGTCGTTGCGCTCCTCGGGCCATAGGGCCATACACGGTCAAGGAGCACAAGCTGCGCGAGGCCGCGACCGCCTCGGCAAAACAAGGCCGGATAAATCAGGTGTGTGAGGTCCTGGGGATTGTCGTACCCGAGCGCGTGGTCCCGGCGGAGGTCTCGAGCCGCCGCGACGGCGACGGCGAAGTGGGGGCGCCACCCTCTCAGCGCAGGGCCCGATCTGACACCGTCGCATCGAGCCCATCGGCCGTGTCACCGGTCGATACCGTCGAGACGGGGGGCACGACCAGCGCTGGGTCCGAACCCGTCGGTTCAGGGGGGCACGCTGCCCCTGACGAGGAGGCCGTAGATGGCGGCGAGGCGACGGGCCTTGGTGTCGTTGCCCCTGAAGAAGAGGTCTCGTCGCCTACAACGGCCACCGAGGCCTTGCTGCCCGTGCCAGCTATTGCGACTACGGGGCGGGCCGAGAAGTGTCGCTGCATCCCGAGGCGGCGCCCTAGGTCGATCGCCTCGCCTTGAGGCGATTCAAAGTGGCGGGCATGGTCACCGGGATCCTGGCGCCCGGCGGGGAAGTCGGCGAGGCTGAGGAAGAAGTTGTCGCTCCTTGGGCCGACGAAGCCCCCATACCTTGGATGGAGGCTGAGCGGACACCTCCCCATGCCTTGGTAGAGGGTGTCGAAGGTAGGCACGATTCCTTTTCCTCCCACGACTTCGTGAAACTCTCAAAGATTTGCTCGTTCATTCCGTCATCAACATCAGGCGAGACGAGGTCTCCCGGACGCGGTCAAGGATCGTGCAACGGAGGTGTGCGCGAAGTCTCTGACCTTGTTGCGCAGGGCGCGACGTGGACGTTCGGCGCTGCCGAAGCCGCTGGCGCAGGGCCTGAGGCCCGTCGTCTTCGATTTCATCCCCCGATCGGAGATGCTTCGCGTTCTTAATGAGGTCACAGAGTGCGTCGGCGGCAGCTTGGATCGACATGTGCTGTCAACATGCGGGGGAGACCTTCTGGCGCTCGCGCTGGGTGCCTCGGAGATAAGGGTAAGTGGCTAGGTTTGCGGCCTACGCTGCTGTCCGGTGCCTTTCTAACTCGCGCAGTTTCTTCCAGACTCTTGCTCTCAGCCAAGCCTAGGAGGAGACTCGCGTCCGCGAGCGGAGGGTGCTGGAGGGCGAACTTCATGCTACGGACGAGGCTCACGCCGCCAAGGATGAGCGTATTCACACGTTGGAGGCAGAAAAGGCGAGGGTGGTTTCCCACGCGAAAAACGCCGTGGCGGCGGCGCAACACGCCACGGAGGAGGTCCGGCACGCCGCGGCGGACGAGCACACCGCCTTTCTTCAGCAAATCTCCACGCTGGAGGGGGAGAAGGCCCAACTCGCCGCATCCCTTGCGGAGAGGAACCGGACCTTGGATGATGCGTCTATGTCGGCATGAAGGGCGATGGAGTCTTTGGAACGGGCCCTCCAGGACCTTTCCGTTGATGTGCCAGAAGTTACGCATGGCCCTGAGGATCTAACACAAATGCTTGAGCGAATCGAAGAGGGCTCGAGCCCCGCCCTCCGCGGTGGCAGAGCCTTCGGTGATCACTGCGGCTTCATCAGTGCCTACCTCGCCTTAGCCATGCTTCACACCCATGGGTGTAGGCACGTCAACGAGCTGGCGAACTCTCAGCTGGATTTGCCAGCCGAGCCTGGGGCGATGTCCAACGCCGTCCGCTTCATCCAGCCCGGCCTCCGGACTTTCCATAGTCAAATCTGGGGTTACGTCGGGGAGGACGCGGCCAAGGTCGCGCTGTGCTGAACGCTGCATCAGGAGGGGGACTTCCTCCGGTGGCTCGAGGAAGCTGCCCAGCGCAACGAAGATGGCGCGAACCCATAGGTGCGATGCCGGGGTTGGGTGTGTGTTGTGTCATGTATGCGTATCTGTACAGTTGCCTTGCAACCTCCTCTTTATATGAATCAAACAACACTTGCCCAAGATCTTCTGTCTTTGTGTACTATTCTACTCTGGGCGGGTGTGTCATGCAAAGTTCAGATTTTCACGCTCGGCCTCACCCCGCTTATCGATAGTAGTAGCCGAAGTAGACGCGCGAGCACTCCGTCCCCTACCCTTCAAAGGACGCACAGAGGTATGCCTCGACGCTGCATCTTATTTATACTCCGTAGAGTGCGCACGGAGGTATGCCTCGACGCTGCGTCTTATTTATACTCCGTAGAGTGCGTGCGGAGGCGGACCTCGACGCTACGTCTTATTTATACTCCGTAGAGTGCGCACGGAGGTATGCCTCGACGCTGCGTCTTATTTATACTCCGTAGAGTGCGCACGGAGGTATGCCTCAACGCTGCATCTTATTTATACTCCGTAGAGTGCGTGCGGAGGTGGACCTTGACGCTACGTCTTATTTATACTCCGTAGAGTGCGTGCGGAGGCGGACCTCGATGGAAGCTTGGCAAACGGTTGGCTTTATTAATATCCCGTTTGCGCGGGCGAGCGTCTTATAATGGACAAGGTACCGATGTTGCTATGTGCTTCCCTTTTGGTCCTAGACATAGTACTGCCGCAACCTATCTGCGTTCTATGTATGGCGAAGTGTCTGCCCTTCTAACGTGTCAAGGCGATATGCTCCTTTCTGCAGAGCTTTTGCGACAATGTATGTGCCTTCCCATTTGGATTTCAGCTTGCCGACCGTCTCTGCATGAAGTGCCATCTTGAGGACGAGGTCCCCCGGCTGATTCTCGAGGGTATATGGAGCGACCGCGAGCGCGCACCATCTACCGCGCATACTTTATGACGTGCTGGGTTGCGCTTGCTCGGTCTCCATCGAGAAGGTCTAGGGACAATTGGCGCTCTTCTTTCAGCGCCTGGACGAGGACCCTTCTTGAGCCGGCCTTGATTTCCTCGGGCGTCACTGCCTCGTCGCCGAAGAGGAGTTTGAACGGCGTGAATCCCGTCGGGCGTGTCACCGTTGTGTGGAGGGACCAGAGCACACTGTGGAGCTCACCTGGCCACTTGCCCTTTGGCAGCCCGACAAGACACTTCTTGACCGTGGTGGAGATGGCGCCGCTCGCCCGCTCGACCGCTCCGTTGGACTGCGGGTGCCCGACCGAGGCGAACCGGAGTGTGATGCCCATGCTGTCGCAGAACTCCTTGAATGGGCCAGTGTCGAACTGCAGGCCGTTGTTGACGGTGATCTCCTTGGGTCGGCCAAAGTAGCATATGATGTTCTGCCAGAGGAAGCGTTGCGTGGCTGCCGAGGTTATATTGGCTAGAGCTACTACCTTCGGCCACCTGGAGAAATATTCCAAAGCGACCACTATTCACCGCACGTCGCCTGGAGCCCAGGGAAGTGGTCCCACGACGTTGATGCCCTACCGTGCCAGCGGCCATACCGGGCGAATGGGATTGAGGCTCGTCGGGGGCCTGTGAATGATCCGTCCCATCCATGGGTAACCTTGACACCGGCGCACGAGATCTTGGGCATTGGCGATGGCAATTAGCCAGTAAAAGCCTTGCCTAAATGCCTTGCCGACTAGCGACCTCGGCGCAAGATGCGAGCCACAGAGTCCCGCGTGAATTTCCGCAAGGAGCTTCTTTCCTTCTTCGTGTGAAAGGCACCGCAGAAGCGGTGCGCAAACTCCTTTTTTGTAGAGCACTCCATCGAGCACCTAGAAAGACCTGGCGCGATGCTGCAAGCGCCAGATCTCAACGGGGTCGTTCGGCTCCGCGATGCCCTACAAGAAACCAAAAATGGGTTCCCGCCAGTCACCCTGCTGGGTGATCTGGTGGACGAGGGCTGCATCGCGCTTGTCCTGCGCGCTGGCTGCCGTTGGTAGGACCTCGTAAAATGCCCCCTCGGGAGTTGGGAGTTGCTGATTGGCGGCCTTCGCAAGCTACTGCCAGGTACATGGCTAGCTCTAGGTCCTTGGCCTGGTATGACTTGTCCACATGGCCCACCACCAAACGTGAGTCGGTGCGGACGAGGACACGCCGCGCACCCAGCGCTTTGAGCTTCGCGAGGCCAAAGAGTAACGCCTCGTACTCGGCCGTGTTGTTGGTGACGGGAAACGCAAGACGCGCTGAGTACAGCAGGCGGTGCCCCTCAAGCGTGGTAACGGCTGCACCTACGCCTGCGCCTGCAACACCGTAGGCTCCGTCGGGGTTGAGCATCCACACTGGGTCTTCTAGTTGTTGGGCGGGCTGAGCCGGTGGGGTCCACTCCGCGAGGAAGTCCGCCAGGACCTGGGACTTGATCGCTATTCGCGAGGCATACGTTAAGGAGAATGGGGTGAGCTCAGCTGTCCACTTGCCAATTCGCCCTGTGGACTCCTTATTGTGCATCATCTCCGCCAGGGGGAACAAGGATGGCACCGTGATTGGATGGGCTAGAAAATAGTGTTGGAGCTTCCTTGAGGCCATGACCAGCGCATAGGCGAGCTTCTCGAGCTCCGTATACCGCATCTTGGTGCCCTGAAGGGCTTCAGAGATGAAGTATACGGGGCGTTGGAGAGCGCCCTCCTCAAGGACAAGGACAGCGCTGACCACTATTGCCGAAGCGGCGCGGTAGAGCTAGAGGGGAGCCTCTGGTGCCGGAGCGACCAAAGTGGGGAGGCTTGCGAGATGTCTCTTGAGGTCGTCGAAAGCCTTCGCACAATCGCCGTCCCAATGGAAACCGTAGCAACCGCGAAGGGTCTTGAAAAATGGCAAGCCCCGCTCCGCTGCCCTAGACAGGAAGCAGCTCAATGCAGCCATGCAGCCAGCAAGCCTCTGGACCTTCCTTGTTGTCTTGGGCGGCTCCATATCGAGGATCGCGTCGACTTTGTCGGGGTTCTCCTGGATGCCTCGTCCGGACACAAGGAAGCCCAAGAGCCTGCCTGCCTGCACGCCGAAGACACACTTGTCCGGGTTGAGCTTGATGCCCGCCTTCCTGAGGTTATCGAAGGTCTCCTGGAGATCCTGACCATGGGAGGCAAGGTGTCTGGTTTTGACAACCACGTCGTCGACATAAGCCTGCACGTTCCTACCAAGCTGAGCGGCTAGTGCTAACGCGATAAGGTGGGTGAAGGTTGCGCCCGCATTCTTCAAGCCGAAGGGCATCCTGACAAAGCAGTATGTCCCAATCAGTGTAATGAAGCTGGTCTTGTCTTCGTTGTCCTTGGCCATGTAGATCTGGTGGTAGCCGGAGTAGGCATCCAAGAAGCTCATGAGCTCACACCCCGCGGTGGCATCGACCAGTTGATCTATGCGCGGCAAGGGGTAGTCGTCCTTCGGGCATGCCTTGTTGAGGGCGGTGAAGTCGATGCACATACGCCAGGTGCCACTAGCTTTCTTTACCAACACCGGATTAGCAAGCCAATCCGGGTGCTGGACCTCGCGGATAACCCCAGCCCTGAGGAGCTTCGCTACCTCCACCTTGGCCGCTTGCTGCCGATCCATGGACATACGCCGAAACTTCTGCTTGACCGGCTTGGCATCAGGGCGGACCGCTAGGCTGTGCTCGATGAGGGCGCGGTCTATGCCTTTCATGTCCTCCGGAGACCATGCGAAGACATCCACGTTGGAGCAAGTTTTGCTCCGAAGAACTTGGAGCAAGTTTTGCTCCACCTCCGAAGGGAGGCCCTCACCGATGGACACGAACTGCCCTTCGGCTAGGAGAGACACCCTTTTGACCCTGCCCTTCGGCCGAGGCTTGGGCATCCACCCCAGAGCAGACGGCGTGTCCGCCGCAAGTTTGTCGGTGAGGGCATGCACCTTGTGGTGCGGGCTTCCAACACCGGCCTCCACGCGCCTGGCGAGATCCTGGTCACTGAAGACAGTGATGACACCCCGCGGGCCCGGGAGTTTCATGCACAAGAAGCCGTGGTGCGGGATCGCCCCGAAGGAGTTGATGAAGGGGTGGCCCAGAATGGCGTTGTACGGGGGCAGGATGTCCACAACGTCGAGGATAATGTCCTCGCTCCTGGCGTTATTGCCCTGACAAAAGGAGACTCAGCGACATACCTGACCCAAGGCCTGTAGCGGTTGGCCCCCATAACCTTGGAGTGGGGGTCCCCGATGGCCCCAACCGGCTCCGAGGGACCCCCATGCGGTCAAGATCCCCCGCAACCAGAATGTTCACGGAGCTGCCTCCGTCGATGAGGACGCGCCTGACATCACAGCCTGCAATGTTAGCCTGAATGACCAAGGGATCTTGGTGGGGGAACTCCACGCCCTGGGCGTCGGCTGGTGTGAAGGTGATGTTGCAATGCGGCATCCCCGAAAGTGGTTACGCCGAGGAGGTCCCCGGCGGGGAGCCTCCGGAGATGACGCTAACACTGCGGTGTTGGGCCCCTCCTGGGACCCCAGCTCGTGGGGAGCTTCCCTGCGGCTGCTGCACGTGGGCTACGGCGGGAAGCGGCGCTTCCAAGGCCCGGGTTCGGGCGGTTGCTTGCTGCAGTGCCATAACTGCGGTGCATGCCCGCATAATGTGGTCACCGTAGCCATGCACCTCGCACCACCTACCGTAGTCCAGGATTTCCTGCTCCCCGCGCGGTCTCTCATCGCTTCCTCCTCCGTGTCCCCATCCGTGGCCTCCCCGGCCCCTCCCACGCAAGGAGGGGGTAGGTTCCCGGGGGACGTCCTCTATGGCGAGGACGTGGCGGGCCTTTTGGGACCTGCGCTGGTTACGCCGGGCTTGTGCCTACAGCTTGACGAGCTCTCGTGCCCCTCGGCATCACTGCATTCAGGGGCGTCTCCCGCGGATTCTTGCTTGCGTTTTCCTTTCAAGTCATTCTCCGCGCTTCCTTTTTGCGACAACCCTCCGCTTGAATGGGGTCGGGGTCGTCACCCTCGCGTCTTCACGCATCCGCCTCCGCCCGCGCGTACTCCTCTATCTTGTCGAAGAGCTTCGTAACTATCCTGATTGGCTTTCATGCATTGTACTCGGCCAGTGGCCCTGGGCGGAGGCCCTGTACCGCCGCGTTGATAATGGTTGTTTCGTTGACATCCTTGACCTGGCAGCGGACCTTCGCGAAACACTTGAAGTAGTCCCGGAGCTTCTCCGAGGGTTTTTGCTTGACCGCGAAGAGCTGATCCGCATCGACACGCCCGACATAGCTCCCTTGGAAGTTGTTGTAGAGGCGGTCGCGGATCTGCTCCCACGCGTAGATGGAGTTTGGCTCTATGGTGAAAAACCAAGAGAGCGCCACTCCCTGCAACGCGAGGGAGAGTCCCTTCGCCTTCGTGGTGTCGTCTCCACCGACAGCTTCGATGGCAGTCTCGTACACGCGCACGAACTCCCGAGGGTCCGTGTCGCCTTTGTATGGCTCGATGGCGCTGGGGAACTTGAAGTCCTCCAGCCATGGCGCCTGCTGCAAACCTGCAGAAAGCGGGGACTCTGGGTCCACGCGCCGCAGTGGGACGCGACTGGACGTAGGGGCGTCGCGACTATCCGCCTGCTCTGGCGTGGGCTCCGACGCGCCCACCGGCGGGGTCCGCTGACTCCGAGCCTCTTGCATGTCCCGCACGGCCCCGCGGAGATCCGCCAACTCTTGCTGGAGCGTGCCGAGGGCCGTCAGCAGGGCGTTCTCCACTGTGGGTGTGGCCGGGGCCATCGGCGCGCCTGAACGCATTGTTGTGACGGCGGCGACCACAGCCTGCGCTCCTGGGTTGCCTGCCGTGGTGGTGTGGTGGACTCTGGAGTCGATAACGAGGCTCGCGTTGCCGCCGGAACCGCTCGCCGTTCCTGCACCAGGTGTGAGGACGGCGGCGCGCCAACTGGGCAGCAGCGCTACCGCCCCCGACCACCTGGTCGGTGCTGCCGGCGGCGATCGCCGTGCTCGCGGTGGGGTCGCCCGTCCTGCGCGGGGCGGTGTCGACCGACGTGGCAACGGTGGCAGGGTCGGTCGTCGTGGCAACGGTAGCGGGGTCGGTCGTCGTGGCAACGGTGGCGGGATCGACCGTCGTGGAGTGCACGCCAGTGTTCGCCGCTGCCATGCCCACGTCGCCATCCACGTCTGTGGCTGGCGGCGCCGAAGCCCTGGTGTTGACGCGAGACTCCGTCGCTGCCGCCTTCTTCTTCTTCGCCGCCGACGATGAAGCTTTCTTCGGTGCCAGCCTTCTTTGGATCTTGTGGCTTGCTCTTGTCCTCCCCACAGACGGCGCCAACTGTTGTGTCTATAGACCAAACAGAGAGAGAGTATGGTAGTGGAGAGTTAGGTAAGCAAGTGCTTAGGGTTTCCCCCATGGCCTGTATCGTATATATATCCACATGGGGAGTGCTTTTACAATAGTACCCTTACATTTGAGTATCCCCCTCAGGGGCACTTATGTCATTATACATGTCCTATTTTGGGCCTACAACCTTCTAACAGGCCTGCTGGGCTTAGGTGGGGGCCATCCCTACAACACACCCAATATGCCCACAGGAAATTGAGCGGAGAGCACATCCTAATTCGCATAGTCCTTGAAGTATTCCTCCTCATAGAACTTGGTGTTCCGTAGATCTTCTTTGATGACTAATCAACAAATGGCGTAAAGCCGTGAGTACATAAAATACTCAGCAAATCGTAGGAAAATGTATGCAAATAGTATTCATGCAAGGTTTGAACAAGAGTAGCTTTATGGCTATTTTAGAGAAAACAGTATTGACAATAATTACAGTAAATAAATTGAAAAACACATTTAAAAAAATTACATACATAAGTAAACAAGTATTTTGAAACAACTAGTGAATTACCCGTTCACTTCCCAACCATTCCACCAATCACAATTTTCAGATAAAATCTATCTCTCATATGAAATCACCAGACATTGTCCATAACCAGGGACATAGCTATTCAAATAATCTTTAACACTCTATAGAGATTATACTGCTTTACCCACAAGACATGATCATCTAATATTGCCATGCAATTAACACACTTCCTTGGATGTGCGGCGAAGAGATCATGACAAGACCTTTATA
The DNA here is from genome assembly GCA_036346575.1 of Dendrocalamus sinicus. Lineage (NCBI taxonomy): Eukaryota > Viridiplantae > Streptophyta > Magnoliopsida > Poales > Poaceae > Dendrocalamus > Dendrocalamus sinicus. The sequence continues at coordinate 86,714 of JAYEVI010000422.1, read as the reverse complement.
AAGCTCTGTTTTGACCAGTTCTGTTTGCTAAGGTTTTGCCTCCATCTGGCCCCTCTTACGCCTAGTGTGAATGTCCCACGTCGGCGCCACCTCGCCCAGTCGGTGCCACCAAACCCCCCTGCCACATCAGCCACCACCCCCTCTCGTGGACTTGGTCCGTGGACCAAGGCCCACTAGTCAGCCGGCCCATCGCAAGGATGACGCCAGCATGGCATCATTAATCTGAATTTCCCGTACAAAAGTAATTCAGCCAAAAACAAAATTGCTGCTGATGTCATAATCCCCAATTTTCTTTAGAAAAATAATTCCAGAAATTTCTTTTATTCTTTTTCCTAATTTTAAACTTCCCGAAGCCCGTTCTCCTTCATCCTAACTCCGATTTAGCACATTCAAATTTCTACATTCATCAAAAATTCCCCTCTATCCATTTCTGGCCTTAATTTCAAATTTGAAGTTTGTTTGAATTTATTTTGAGTTTGGTGGGTTATTTTCACGTGTAGACTACGACGATTCCGAAGATTTCCCTGACGACGGATCTCACCAATTCGAGGAGCAGGCAAGTCACACTCCTTGACCATGTTGTACCCAGTTTTGCAAATAAAATTATTTTTTAAAATTACATTGCATGATTAATTTTATTCTATGTACTTTAAATTCAGTTTTAATTCTAGTTATTGCCTACTTTAGATTTAATACGTAGACATTGAATTCCATGACACCTTGTAACCCTAGGACAAAACTCTAGTTAGTTCACTAGAATGGCTAGAGAAATTTTATAGCAAATGCTTAGCCCTACATAGATGTGACTTAGGCTTGGGTCACCTTTTTCACATAAAATGACAAGTTTTTGGAAAGTATTCTTGACTTCGGTGAGTCAAGAAGGATTAAAAAACTATTTCAAAATGAAATATAAAATCTAATTTAGACTTAGGTTAATGGTTAGAAGGTGGGTGCAGGCATGCTCTGTTGGTTGTAGCCGCAGAAGTTGACTGTCGTGCACAGGGGTATGTGGTTGGACCTAAGTCAATTAAGGACCGGTCTGTGAGCTACTGTTGCAAAGCCCTATCGTACTACCACATGGCTGGTATGGTACAGCCCTGGCTGAATAATTTGCGTAGTCCTAATCTGAATCAAGTCGTAGGTTGAAAGTGGGCGTGGTTGGTGCCATGAGAAGTCCCACTTGGGTGAGCGTGGTTGTAGCCATGAGAAGTCTCACTCAGGCTCAAGAGGGGTCTCGGTCTGGTGGATTCCTTACTAGGGTGAAATCTTAGAGTTGGCTTAGCCAGGTTGACGACTTCGCATTGTAAAGGCCTTGTTATGATTACTTAGTCGCACGCCTAAGGAAGCGTATATTGGCCGACATTATGAGGACATCATATCTTGTGGGTAAAGCTATACAACCTCTGCAGAGTGTATAATCTATCCTGGATAGCCGTGCCCACGGACACGGGCATGCTAGGCAAGAGTTTTTCATGTATTAGACTTTGTTTTACAAATTGTTTTATGAAAACCTTATGGATGGATGGAATCCATGAGTGTATAGAAAACTTGTGGATGGATGGAATCCATACGGGATGTTTTTGGGAAAGATGGTCCGGGAGGGATTCCCGTGGTTAGGTTAGTGTATGGTCAGAGCCTGCACTAACGGTATAAATTTTCAATTATCATATTATTTTTATTTAGCATATTAAATTCAGCATTTTTAAGCTATTTATTGTATTTCATCAAATGTTGTTTTTGCACAAATAACCATATATGCCTCCTTTGTGGCCCTTATCATTATGTTGCATTTTCCATGTGACTTGCGGAGTACAAGTTTGTACTCACCTTGCTATATCATCACAGAGGAGGATGTTTACGACTACGGTGAGGACCAGGACGAGTAGGACGTGTCTTGCAGTCGTCTGCCTGTGGGCAGGCAGTTGGGCTTCGCCAGTTATCATTTTATTTCCGTTGTTAATTTCCCATTTATTTGATTTATTAATGTGTTGGATCGAAAACGGCAACAAAGGGGGGTGAATGTTGCTTTTAAAAATGCCCCTGAGTATTCGCACATAATTTCTCCTCCGATAGCTAAAAAGCTATGAAGAAAGAAGAGGTTTGTTCACTGCAAAAGGAACCAAATTGGACCCGGCTTGAAAACCCAAAAATTGCAGATCAGGAGAGGAGATAAGACGCCAGCACAAGAACTATTTTTACTGACGGCCGAGAAGTATCTTTGCTGCCAACGAGTTGCACATGGCAGTGTTTGATCAATAGGGACTACAAACAAAAGGAGAAATTTCGGATCAAAGAGCAAATCGGCAGGACAGGCAAGAGACTTCATGCAGTAATCGGCAAACCAAAAGAAATAGCTAGCATAAGGCTGTATGCAGCCGAACAACACTGTAGTCTGCAGCCCAAAGTAAAAATGCAGATAAGAGGACAGGGACTACGCGCACTAGAATACTGACCAAAAGCTGATTGCCAAAAACTCAAGGCTGCCGTAATCTGCATGGTGAACTGTAACATCCTGAAAATTTGAAATTTGAAAATGAGGAGCTTTTGAATTATTTTTGCAATATGTTGTATTTAAATTTGGATTTTGTGGTGTTCTTCTGAAATTTGGTTGAGGTTCCAAAGAGTTAAAAGGTTCACACACACACACACAGATATATATATATATGTGTGTGTGTGTGTGTGTGTGTGTGTGTGTGTGAATGTATGTACAAATTGTGCAAGAAAAAGATTAACAAGATAGGAAATAAAAATATGCAAAATTAAATAGACCAAAAATAACAATATATGAAATTATAAATAAACAAATATATACATACATACATATATATATATATATATATATATATATATATATATATATATATATATATATATATATATATATATATATATATATCTCCATGTGCACACATAAATCAAAAAAGAAAAAGAGAATTCGCCGCCAAACGGCCCATTTCTTCTCTTTCCCCAACCCCGCTCCCTTTTCCCTGCGTGTGGGCCCTCCCCGTTTCTTCCCTGGCCACTGAGCCCAGCCCCGCGCGCCCTCCCTTCTTTCTCTTCCCTTGTGCGCCCGCGCCACTTCTCTTCTTCCCTCTGCCACGCCCAGCACCTTTCCTCCCCATGGCGCCCATGCGATCGCTCCGCCCACTGTTTTTCCCCGCTGTCACCCCCCGATTTCTCATGTGCGCCCACCGTCTCCGCAGCCTCCCCCGAGACCATAAGAAGCTCTGCGCCACCCCGTTGCTCCCCGGTCTTTCTCCCGCATAGCACCCGTGAACCACCGCCAGCGCCTCCACGCCATTCTCGGCCCTCCGGCGACGCCCCGCCTCGCCGAGCGTGCCCCGGCATGCCCCCTAGAGCCCTCTACCTCCCCTCTCGCTTAATCGAATCCTCGCACCTCCGGCTCGTCACATGGCTCTCTTCCCCGAAACCGCCGCCGCTGCCATTTTCCTCGCTGCTCCCTCCTCGGCAAGTCCCTCATCGATTCCTCGCCGGTGGAGTATCCTCTCACCACCCCAGACCTACTCCAACCAACGCCCGAGCTTCCTGCAGCCCGAGCCGAGCTCGCGCCGTGCTCCTTCTCTGCTCGTCACCGCCACTAGCCGCCGGACCGCCACGGCTACCCCCGAACCAAACCGTCCACAAAGGTACCTTCCTGACCATGCCAAGATGCTCCCCTGCAAATGAATCGGATTCTTATGACTTGTGTCACCGCATCCCCTCCTCCCCTTTTCCGCCGCCGCCTTGGGTCGTCGCCGGCCATCCCTCCGGCCAAATTGGCCGGCGAAACCTCGGCCAAGAGGTAGGCGCGGGTGCGAGCTACCCATTTTGGAGATGCCCACGCCCGGCCGTCGCTTCCTCCGCCAGCGGCGAGCTCGCCGTCCTTCAGCCGGAGGAAGAGGATGAACAGTGCCGCGGTTAAGACAGATTAATTAGCGTTAAGACTTCATTAAGGCGCATCATTAATGCTAAACCGGTAAATTAATGATAAGAAAAGTAAACCAGTCACTTACACGTGGGCCATGCCCTGAAAATGGACCCCACATGTCACTAGCACAGAGAAATGGAAATAAGAATAAAAGAAAAGCTTAAAAAAATTAGAAAGTGGGACCCACCTATCAGAGATTTATTGTTTTCTAGATTTATTCGAACTGAGAATTTGAAATGGGCATAACTTATTCATTTTAAGTCCAAATTGAGTGAAACAAATTTCTAAATTTATCTAAATTCATGATCTATCCAATGGAACTGAAACCAGAAATGTTAGAGCTCATATGAATTTTGGTGAAAATTCTGGATAATTTGGGAATAATCTAGGGAACACAATAAATTTATTTAGGATGTAAAGTAAGGTTATTTAGCATGTAGTATCCGGTTATTTACTGCATGAGCAACTGATGTAGAATAAATATTTAATGGAGGTCTAATTATCAAATAAGGACATTAATAAGAAAATGTGGCTTTGGTGAAATACCCAAATTTAGTAAAGATACCCTTAAATATAATTAAGGTATATGTCCAGTAATTAACACGCTGTCATTAAATAAATCTTAGAGGTAGATTTTGCGAAGCAACAAATATTAAAAATATAACCCTACGTAACAAGCTTTGCCCAAATAGCTAATAATGGTATCATAAATTAAATCTTAATACTAGATTTAGTAAATAATGATGATGAGCATGAAATAACAAGATATGGCCCATACAACTGAATCCTAATTCGAACTGAAATAGGCTTAATGAAAACTGAGGCTACATAAAATATCACCCCATAAAATGCTATACACCTAGACTCTAAAATTAATTCGGTGAGCCAAAATGCCCTGAATAATAGCACTCAACAAAATAATGCTAAGATAAATTTGTGCACCTATTCATAGGTCTAACCTAACTCATGGAACTTCCTTGATAAATACAAAAATGATAAAAGAAATTATTAATAAAAAGGTCAAACCTCGCTTTTCCCCAATCGGCCATGTATGGCCACCTTCCTTTCCCAAAAGCAGATAATTCTTGTAGGTACATCTTCACTTTTGATCCTCGTATTTCTAAAATTTTCCCTCACAAGAAAGCATCTGACAACTCGCCCTCCCGCTCAAACCCAGCTATCAAGCAGCTTACAACACATCAACCTAAATCATCCTTCTATTCTCCAACCATAATAAATGCATAATTTAAAGTAAATCGGGTATTTAAAGTGATTGGATTTATTTGGATCTCTTGAGTTATTTGTTTTTATTTGGATTCAGTCGCTTATCGCATAGTTAGAAACTGGAGTTCCGAAGAATCAATGGATCAAGCAAGACCAAGATCAAAGTATAGAAAAGACCGGCAGAGCAATCCCCTCAAATGAGACAGCTTTGAGAGAGCACAAGACCGCGGCAAACCGCGCCAGGCGAGTCAATACTTTGATCATATTGAACCTACGTTTTCTGCAAACTACTTTGGTTTAAATTATCAAATTGCATGCTATTATTTTATATGCAAATACATGTTAATTTAAGATTTTAGTTATATGCCCATTGTTTTCTTGATTAATATTACACCTCCTTTGGAATACTCGAATATGTGAACCTTGTCGCCTTAGCAAAATTATAATGGTAACTTTTCAAGAGTAAGTCCGTAATTATATGACATGCTTAGTTTTGCTTAGATACTCGTGGGTGCAAGAGCGTCCAAGCATCACTTTTAATCCTGAGAAAAAATGGTTGGGCAGTCATGGTGGTAATAACTGGTATATGTTGGTATGATTATTTTATGATCCCAAAAACCTCAAATTGCTTATTTATCTGGGCGGATGGTTCAGGGGTATGGTGCAGGGGTGCACGAGAGTGTGGTTTGTGGTAGAACCGCCCAGATATCACTAAGGACTAAATCTTGTCATGACCTCCTGTAAAACAAAGATAACCACAAGTCTGAAATACAACTTGGCTAAGTAGATTTATCGAAATCCCTGACTCATCTCACGGTAGTGGATTGATGGGGCTACGCTATGGCAAGGGGGCTGAAGGGACACCAGTGGGGGTGAAGTTTCCCACTGTCCTAACGCTATGGAAGTAGAAGCCCGAATCTGCGTTAGTGGTCAGGGAAACATCCCACGATAGATGAGACCCACCGCAAGTGGGCGGCTACCCATAAGGTGAGATGAGACAAGAGATTAGATATTTTGAAAAGTCACCGTGATGGTCTACTCAACCACACTTCTAAGGAATCGTGGGGGCAATGAGATGATTGTCTCTTGTGGTGAAAGTGTACAAACTCGCAAAGTCAAAACTATTCGAATAGCCGTGCCCACGGTCAAGGGCGACATGGGAACTTAACTAGATATAGTTCTATTTCAAAAACTTTGTGGGTGGTAATGGAAAAGTGGAGGCGTGGAAAGCCCGATTTGAACCGACTGGGTGTCGTCCCAATGGTAAGTTGCGGCTATAACGCTGAAAGATGCTATATGGTGCGGATGCCATGTAACGGTGGATGGAATATGGATCGCTATTATTATTGCATTTTCTTGAACATTATGTTTTTGTTCAAAACTGCTAGGTCCCAGGAAATTTTTATGTATCATATTGCAAAAGTAAAATGTTTTCTCTTCTCGCAAAGTAAAATATATGAGGAAATAAGTAGAGTCGGGAGTAATGAAGATGGAAGTTTGTGGTAAAAACATAAATATATTGGTGGACTCATGTCGATTATAAAAAGAAAACGATAGTGTGGATTCTGAGAGAAATGAGCCCAAATGGATATCTAGACTAGATAGATGATTTATATGATCTTTGGAGTATTAGGAAGTGCAAGGGTATTGGTTGGATTACAACACTGATATTTGATATAAATTCTTGGGAGATGTTGACAATATTGGGATTAATAGGATTTGAACAAGTTCTGGATGGATGAATTGATCTTGGGAGTTTGGAGTATGATAACAATTCCTGGAGTATAAACTTGATCAATGATATTCTTGGTGGATGAATACTGGTGAATCGTAAACCTAATCAATGATATACTTGGAGGATATATACTAGTGAATCGTATACTTGGTCAATGATATTCTTGGTGGATGTATACGCATGAATTAGTTAGAGATAGATAATGGAAAAATAAGATTGATTATTGAAGAAGTTATGGTTGTGGATCAACAACGAAAGGATTGGATTGTTAAGAATTTAGAATGCAAAAGATACTGGTGGAATAAATAAATGATATTAGATAAATGGTGTCGCTAACTGTTTGGAGTTTTAGGCAGCAATTGATCAGTGGATTATATAAGTTATGATACTCGCCATTTGGGGATTTAGGCAGCAATGAAGGTATGATTGGTGGATTGCATAATTGATGATAATCGCTGTTTGGAGTCTTAGACAGCAATCAATAAAGAAAGTGTATTTTGGTGGATCAAGTCGATTATGGTAGTCGCTAGGTGGAGTATAGGCAGTAACAATAACGCTATGATTAAATAATAACAATGCTACTAAAAGCGATTTTTGGCAAATAAAATAACCTGAGCCTCTCCTTTGTTAAGCCATGCATATTATTTATTTGTATTCTGTGTATTGGCTCACGGAGCACGGTGGTTGGTGTGCTCACACTCGCTTTTGCGATAAATTCAGAATCAGGAATCAGATCACCTCACCTCAGCAACAAGATTGGACATGCCGGGCAGAGAAAATGAAGATGTCAAGGGCTAGGTCGCGAACCTCCAGCTTGGCTGCTGTGGGCATGTCCCAAGGTCTCATCTGTGGTGCTTCGCTCTTCCGCGCTGCAATTTAATGAATTCGCCTAAACGCCCATGAGTAAGTTTACTATTATATTTATGCTTCCGTATGATATGTACTATGATATTCGAATCAGAATCTGTGAGCACTATCTACCGATCCGTGGAATAGTACGGTGGAATCACGTAAGATTTCGGATTGTAAAACTGGTCCGACAGAATGGTATCGAGCATATCGACTGCAGGTCGTGACCTAGTTAGCCTGGCCGTTAGTTTCATGACTAGAAATATTTCATTAAAATACTATCTCCAAAAATATAAGGTATACTGCTCATTCTTATCTCTCTTAGATGATTCTCTCTCACCCAAATGCTGCCTTAGCCATTTTACTTCTAGAGCTCTCTTACCCCGAAGTCAAAACAATAACACAAGAATGAGTGCTGATATCAATTTACCCCCAAACACCTTCCTCTTCTGTCTATTGATTTCAAAAGGAAAATTTTGTTCCTCTTCTCTTACCCCTACTCCAAATTTTAAGGTTAGGAACGTCGAAGATGGTCATGAAGATAAGGTGGTTTCGTTAAACGAACTATGCAGATGAACCCTGCGCATCTTATGTGTGCTCCCCGAGTAGACGATGTATTGTTGCAAGATTTTATTTGGCCCTGTGCACTGCCTTCTTGCTCTCGGGCGTTATATTTCGCGGTCACAGGGAAAGAGTGTTTTAAAAACTGGTGTGATTTATGTGCCACCCCAGCTTCCGGGGTATACCCTCTTAAAATTTAAATGGGTTTAAGAGTGCCTTATCCCCGCAATTCTATTCGTGTCGTATGCTATTCCCTCTCACCTTTTGCTGAAAAGCCCATTGGATCCACAGAAGCGAAATGACGGATACCCAACACTAGGGCAATTAAGAAGAAGTGAAGACTCTACAACCTTCCAGTATTTAAGGAAAACAACATCACTGTGAAGAAGACCACCGCCAGGAGAGTGTCCACTGAGCGAGGTCACCTTTTCCTGCGAAGAACAAAACCCTTGCCCCAAGGATTGCTCCTTGAATCTGTTGCTGACTAAGGCAACCGAAGTACAACTGGTGAGTCACCAAATCGCCACAGGACCCATCATGCCTGGAACTAGAAGAGACGAATAATGACTAGTGATATCCATTTTAAAGGGGGTAGCAAAGATAGACGAGAATGTTGGATAAACTTCCATGAAGAATAATTATTTTGGACCGAGGCCAATCAAGACCAATATAAGAAGGTTTGCAAGACCGGAAGCCTTATAGTGATAAGGACAAAAGACCACCATATAGATATGTTCATCGTCACCTCTACATTCCTAAGGCCCTCTACCCCCTAGGGCGCAAACCATGGCTAGCCACCTATCAATATGGAATTCTACAGCCATATGTCCAATAGGCGATGCAACTATTCCATTCTACGGTGACGTAAAGACGACAATGTCAAAGAGCAAGTAATTGGAAGTGTACGACCTATCCAGGAGGACAAGGTTTCTCTCTTCCCTTTTGACTTCTCCAAATGCTAACCCCTATTGTGCAGATTTTCATCTCCCTGTGAAGCTAGAGAACTATACGTCGAGCAACGCCCCGAAACCCATTGCTAGCCAATATAACCCGACCTCCATTCTTTCTGCTCTACCGAAATCTCTGGGTCGAGATTCATTTAAGGGGGGTAGGTTTGTAACATCCCGAAAATTTGAAATTTGAAAATGAGGAGCTTTTGAATTATTTTTGCAATATGTTGTATTTGAATTTGGATTTTGTGGTGTTCTTCTGAAATTTGGTTGAGGTTCCAAAGAGTTAAAAGGTTCAAGAAAGGAATAAACATGTTCAAATAATAGAGAATTAAAATTTAAAATACGAATCTGAAAAGATGATCCAGTATAGGGAGAAAGAAACCTGAGTTAAAAATATAAAATCTCATTTTGAAAGTAAAGGCATAAATAGCAATAAAAGCGAATGAGAAGAATATGTGTGTGTGTGTGTGAATGTATGTACAAATTGTGCAAGAAAAAGATTAACAGTATAGGAAATAAAAATATCCAAAATTAAATAGACTTAAAAATAACAATATATGAAATTATAACTAAACAAATATATACATATATATATATATATATATATATATATATATATATATATATATATATATATATATATATCTCCATGTGCACACATAAATCAAAAAAGAAAAAGAAAGAGAATTCGCCGCCCAAACGCCCATTTCTTCTCTTTCCCCAACCCCGCTCCCTTTTCCCTGCGCGTGGGCCCTCCCCGTTTCTTCCCTGGCCATTGGGCCCAGCCCCGCGCGCCCTCCCTTCTTTCTCTTCCCTTGTGCGCCCGCGCCACTTCTCTTCTTCCCTCTGCCACGCCCAGCACCTTTCCTCCCCGTGGCACCCATGCGATAGCTCCGCCCACTGTTTTTCCCCGCCGTCGCCCCCGGTTTCTCATGTGCGCCCACCGTCTCCGCAGCCTCCCCCGAGACCATAAGAAGCTCTGCGCCACCCCGTTGCTCCCCGGTCTTTCTCCCGCATAGCACCCGTGAACCACCGCCGGCGCCTCCACGCCGTTCTCGGCCCTCCGGCGACGCCCCGCCTCGCCGAGCGCGTCCCGGCGTGCCCCCTAGAGCCCTCTACCTCCCCTCTCGCTTAATCGAATCCAAAGCTTTAACCAAACTGAGAGGAGGTACTAAATAGATAATAATTATGAAATCCTACTCAGGTTTGCTAGCTGCAGGACTGACCGAAGGAATCAACAAAAGCCTACCGAAAAATTTAGGAAACCGAAGATACTAGGGGCAACCGAAATGCACAGTAAAAATCTGATCCAACTGAAAACAAGAGATTCTCATTAGCTTGTTGTTTTTCCTTGAACAAGTGAACAGGAAAAGAAATGAAATAGCAGAAGGACTACTCAAATCAAAGGGAAACAGACTCAGACCAACTCAAACAAAGTCTCTCATATTGAAATTGATACAGAGACATACGCGATTACAATGAGTTGATCTCAGCTCATCTCTCTCTCAATCTCACACTAACTAAGTCCCCATACATGCTTGAAAATCAAGAACTCATAGCACACATACACAGGAGACAAACTCACACCCACTCTCTCAAGCCATCTCTCAAAATCATCCTCTCATTTTTCATGAAGGCTACTAGAGAACACCCTCTCTATTTATAGCCTCCACTAATGGGTTTACAACACACTTTACCCATTAGCTCTCAACAACTCATGGCGCTTTATCCACAATCCACTTCCTTTAGTGCAGCTTTGCGTATTCACCAAAACGCCCCTCGCGCACCTTCCAGGAAGCTTCCTCATTCCTTGCCCTCCAAGCCACGTAGCCACCTCGAGTCCTCGCCGTCTTTGGCACACCTCGACCGTTCTGACCTCGGCACCGCCCGCGCCTAGTCCGGTCATCCCGTACCTCACCACGACTCCACCTCGATGTCCTGCAGCCATCATAGATAAGAAACAAATCACATAGCACCGCTCGAAATATTGTAACCATACATTAGCATCAGACGAAATACTCAAAGCCCAAACCAATCGAAACAAAAAATAAACGACTTAAGCACGTTCGACCTAGTTCGACAAAGTCCGACTGAAGCCGATTGCACCGCACAACGACACGGCACAAACCACACAAACCAAACTCGACTTTCTGAAAACCGATGTCAATTACTCATCACATACTCGGGAACGCCTCCACATGATCTCTCACAATGTAAGACTTGTCCATAAGGCCGTACTCATTTGCTTAATATATTTGGTCATTTGCGTTCGATATGTATCTTTGTTTTGCTGTGTGCACTAGCTGTTCCTGGACTACTGCGATTTACACAGAGGGTTTCGGAGTCGTTACTTCGGGATCCGACAAAGGTGGTATCAGAGCCAGGTTGACTCCAAGACGCGACCGTAGGTAGAATAGAATGGAAACCATTAAGGACATAATTTCTTTAAAAATAATTCCTTAATGTCTTGTAAAACTCGTCTATTCTTTATCTTGCTCAGCTTTCCTTCCACTCGCTTTCTAACCCCTTTCCTTCTTCAAATTGTAGATGTCCGAGACCCCTACCCAAATCACCTTTGGCACCCAAGCCGGTCACTTAGCCTCCTGCCTTCAGAGTCTTCTACTAGAGATAGGCTTCAAAGGCCGCCCAGTCTAACAAGGGCATCAGCAGACCATTGGAGAACAAGAGTACTAGCGTGTGGAGGTTCGGATTTACGCCAATGTGGGGGATTCAGCTGCCTTCCACATCTTTGATGCCCCACAGAGGTGAGACACCTTCCTTACCGGTATCCAGGATGCCACTCGGGAGGCCATTCGACGACTAAGGGAGATGTATGCACCAGAGCTCAGAGGCACCGCATTTCAGTACTACCCCCGCAGATATCCGACGAGTTCACGCAGCATCTATGCATCTACGAGTCTAAGGACGACCCCCGGCTTAGGCAGCAGGTGGAGCTTACCCAGGCTTTGGATGGAGCTTATGAGATGGCTTTGGATGAGTTGAGCTACACCGCCTATAAGCTTCGGAGGGCAGAGGAGGAGCTAGCCATGCTCCGAGGGGCAGAAGATTGCGCTTCCTCAGTCACCGGAGACAGCCTCGAGTCTGCACCTAAGAGGCGTCGTACTGGCATCAAGAAGCATTATTTAGCTCAATTCAAGCCAGCCCAGTAGGTTATTCTCTAGAGTTAGGCCTTAGGCTAAGTTAGAACGCATTTGTGAGATGTGTTTCCCTTGTCAACAGCAACAAAATTATCAGGATGAATCTTTGTGTGTGGGATGGAACAAGTAGGACCCCCGATAATCTTTCTCTTTTCTCTTCTAAACCTTGGAGGCAACGAACAGATGGTGAGCACAAGGAGCAACAGCAACGGCAACCTCAATGGCACTCAAGAGAGACAGGCTACCCCGCCACCCCCGCCAGCCAACGGACCCGACTGGACTCAAATGATGGCCAATCAAAACCAACTAATTCAACTGCTGGTCCAGACCGTCGCCAACCCTGCGCCACCTGTCCATCAGCCGCAGCTAGTTCAGGCGCCTCAGTCCTGTCTGTCAGAGTCCATGAGGATGCGCCCACCTACGTTTTCGAGCAGCTTTGAGCCTATGGATGTTGATGACTGGCTTCGGGGCATCGGCAAGAAGTTGGACTTACTGCAGTGCAGTGATCGGGAGCGAGTCCTCTTTACCTCCTATCAGCTGCATGGACCTGCTGCAGAGTGGTGGGATGTCTTCATCACTTCGCAACCCGATGCTCAAGCCGTCACTTGGACAGAGTTCGCTCGGCATTTTCGCAAGGCCCATGTCCCAACTAGTCTCGTCACCCTGAAGAAGAAGGAATTTTGAGCCTTGCGCCAGGGAGGTCGTACCGTGAGTGAGTACCTCCAGAAGTTCAACCACCTGGCACGTTATGCACCCGAGGACGTTGCCACAGATGAAGCTAAGCAGGAGAGATTCTTGGAGGGCCTCAACGACAACCTCTCTGTTCAACTCCTCTCCAATGATTACTCTGATTTTCACCAGTTGGTCAGTAAGGTGATCCGCCAAGAGGGCAAACACGTGGAGATGGAGAATCATAAGCAGAGGATGGCCACCCAGAAGGCCAATACTGGAGGTTTCCCCAAACCTCGCCACACCCAGTCATCCCCTGGCAGCTCCAAGCCAACTTTTCAGCGCCTGACTTTCCAGGCCAATCGCCCTTCATCACAGTCAGTGCGGTCGCCTACTCCCAGCGGGTCAGCTCAGAAGAACCCTATCCAGCCCGATGGGACGACTTGCTTCTATTGCAAGGAGGCAGGGCACTTTGCCAGGCAATGCCCCAAGAAGCTACAAGCCAATGCTAGTGCAGGAGGACAGAACTTAGGAGCAGCTTTTAAGAAGCCACAAGGTTTTATCAAGGGCCGCGTGAACCATGTTACTGCGAAAGAAGCCCAAGCCTCATCGGATGTTGTCCTGGGTAAGTTTATGGTAAACTCAATCCCAGCATCTGTTTTGTTCGATTCTGGAGCTTCCCATTCGTTTATTTTCGAAGCTTTTGTGGTTCGAAATGGGATGAAATCTGTTCCCCTTAGTATCCCCATGATAGTCCAATCCCCTAGAATCGAGATGAAGGCCAGTACTCTGTGTCCAAAAGTGGAGTTACTCGTAGAAGGAGTACCTTTCCTAGCCGAGTTGATTGTCTTGGACTCTCACGGGTTGGATGTCATCCTAGGTATGGATTGGTTATCCAAAAATAAAGGTCAGATAGACTGTGCTTCTCGATCCATCACCATCACAAATGATCATGGAGTAGAGGTGGTCTTTGTACCCAAGATGAACCAGTGTACCCTTGCCCACCTTCAAGTCTTGGAAGAAGTGCCAATAGTGCGGGAATACCCAGACGTGTTTCCGGAGGATCTACCTGGGATGCCCCCTGACAGGGATGTCGAGTTCATAATTGACTTAGTCCCTGGTACCACTCCTATCTCCAAGAGGCCGTACCGGATGCCCGCTAATGAGTTAGTCAAGCTTAAGAAGCAGATCCAGGAGTTGGAAGATAGAGGCTATGCTCGGCCTAGCTCATCGCCTTGGGGTGCGCCCGTCCTATTCGTCAAAAAGAAGGATGGTAGCATGAGGATGTGTGTGGACTATAGAGCACTTAATGAAGCCACCATCAAGAATAAGTACCCATTGCCCAGGATCGATGATCTCTTTGATTAGTTGAAGAGAGCAAGTGTCTTCTCCAAGATAGATATGAGATCCTGGTACCATCAGCTGAAAATTAGGGAAGAGGACATCCCCAAAACTGCCTTCACAACTCGTTATGGTCAGTATGAGTTCACAGTCATGTCTTTTGGGTTAACAAATGCCCCGGCATATTTCATGACCATGATGAACAAGGTATTTCTAAAATATTTGGATAAGTTTGTGGTAATATTCATTGATGGCATTCTCATTTACTCCAAAAATGAGAAGGATCATGAAGAACATCTCAGGATAATCCTAAGAGAGCTAAGAGAACACCAACTTTATGCCAAGTTCAGTAAGTGTGAATTTTGGCTAAAGGAGGTAGCTTTCCTTGGTCACATTGTAACGGCTGAAGGAATCGCCGTGGACCCTTCCAAAGTTGAAGCAGTAATGGACTGGAAGCAACCTACATCAGTGACAGAAATTAGGAGTTTTCTTGGACTTGCGGGATATTATCGTCGCTTCATACCGGAGTTCTCCAAGCTAGCAGACCCAGCTACTAAAGAAGGAAAAGAAATTTGAATGGACAAAGGCTTGTGAGCAGAGTTTCTAGGTACTCAAGAACAAGTTGGTGTCAGCACCAGTACTGACCTTACCAGTTATTCATAAGGACTTTGAGGTGTATTGTGATGCCTCCTGGCAAGGATTTGGTTGTGTGTTGATGCAAGAAGGAAAAGTGGTAGCTTATGCATCTCGCCAACTAAGGCCTCATGAAGGAAATTACCCTACTCATGACCTGAAATTAGCCGCGGTAGTTCATGCATTGAAAATATGGCGGCACTACCTCATTGGTAACCGTTGTGAGGTATACACGGACCATAAGAGCCTAAAGTATATTTTCACCCAGGTAGAGCTCAATATGAGGCAGCGACGATGGTTAGAGTTGATCAAGGATTATAATCTTGGAATTCATTACCATCCAGGCAAGGCCAATGTTGCGGTCGATGCGTTGAGCAGAAAGGCTTATGCAAACTGCACCTTGTCAGCAGAGGTTCAGACCCGACTTTAGGAGGGAATTGCCCATCTTAGTTTGGAACCCAAGAACCAGAGTAACCTCATGACTTTGGAAATCCAGCCCACCCTCCTCGAGCTAATCAGAGAAGCTCAGAAGATAGATGAGGATATTCATGAGATAAAGAAGAACATGAGAAGAGGCAAGGCCCCCGGTTTCAGCGAAGATGAACATGGAGCCGTCTGGTTCGGGAGTCGTATCTGTGTACCTAATAACAAAGAGATCAAGGATATGATTTTGAAAGAAGCCCATGACACCCCATACTCCATACACCCAGGACGTACCAAGATGTACCAAGACCTCAGGGAAACGTACTGGTGGGTCAGCATGAAGAAAGAAATCGCTGAGTACATTGATGCTTGTGACACCTGTCAGAGGGTCAAGGCGGAATATCAGAAACCTGCTGGACTTTTGCAACCCTTACCCATTCCCGATTGGAAGTGGGAAGAAATCGGTATGGACTTCATCACCGGATTACCCAGGACTTAGTCAGGATATGACTCCATATGGGTAATAATAGATTGCTTGACCAAAGTGGCACATTTTATACCGGTCAAGACTACCTATACTGGGAGTAAGTTGGCAGAGTTGTACATGTCCCAGATTGTGTGCCTACATGGAGTTCCCAAGAAGATTGTGTCGATCGGGAGCCGCCATTTCCCGCCTCGCAAAAGCTTCATGAGGAGTTAGGGAGTAAGCTAAACTTCAACACTGCTTATCACCCCCAAACTGATGGCCAGACCGAGCGAATCAATCAGGTATTGGAGGACATGTTGAGAGCTTGTGCCCTAGATCTTGGGGACAGTTGGGATCGAGCCTTACCTTATGCAGAGTTCTCCTACAACAATAGCTATCAATCCAATCTTCAGATGGCACCTTTTGAAGCCTTGTATGGGAGAAGTGTAGAACGCCGTTGTTTTGGGACCAGCCAGAGGATTCTCAAGACCCTAAGCCCAATCTCCTACAGGACGCCGAAGAAAAGGTCAAATAGATCAAGGAAAGGCTAAAAATAGCCCAGTCTCGACAGAAGAGCTATGCTGACAATCGTCGACGAGACCTGGCCTTCGCAATAGGTGATTTTGTGTATCTGAGAGTGTCTCCACTCAGAGGATTCAAGAGGTTCCAAACCAAGGGAAAGCTTGCACCAAGGTTCGTGGGACCATTCAAGATCTTGAGTCGCAAAGGTGAGGACCAGTTGGAATTGCCATCAACAATGGCTGGGATACATGATGTCTTCCATGTGTCTCAACTAAAGAAGTGCCTTCGAGTACCCACTAAGCAGGCAGCGCTTGAGACTCTTGATCTTCAGGGAGACCTCACCTACAGAGAACAGCCAATCAAGATACTTGAGACCAGAAGGAAGACCATCCGTTTCTTTCGAGTGCAATGGAGCAACCATATGGAAGATGAAGCCACATGGGAAAGAGAGGAAGAATTGAAGGCCAATCATCCCCACCTCCCCGTCCGACAGGTGTGCGGGCCAGATCCGCCCGCAATCGCCCCTGGCACATCTCGGTCGCCCCCTTTCACTTAACCCTCGCCCCCATCCAGCTGTCCGTTCCTTTTCTTGGCCAATCACCATCGCCCGTGCTACCCCTCTCTTCCCTCTCACAGACCTCCGGCCCCACCTGTCATCCCCGACCTCCACCCCCCTTCTCGTTGCGCCGCCGCCATGGCCGCTGGCCGGCTCCGCCCTATCCGGCCTCCTCCCCCTTTCTCGCCCGCATGCCGCCCTCTCCCTTTGTGTGCTGCAAGCCCGCGCCCACTCTTCCCTTTTTCTCGCGCACGAAGTCCACCTTCCCCCACGCACACACTCGGCCTCTCCGCCGCAACCGCCGCCCACCTTCGGCAAGCCATCTGCGCCAGTCCCGCCCCTCTGTCCCTATTTAAACCCCACCCCGAGACTCCCCTTCTCACTCCGCTCCTCGCCCCGCCTTTCACACTCATCCCCGAGCGCCCGAGAGCCGTCCCACCGTGCGCCGCCTCCGAGCGCTGCCTTCTCCTCCGACGAGCAATTGACAGCGAAGGAGGGCACCCCGAGTGTCACCGAGGACACCCCGAACTTCGCCGCGCCACGCCGAGTCCCCTTCGCCCCTTCCTCGTGCCCGAGCGCCGTCGTTGAGCCCCGTCCGCCGGAACCCGACCGCCTCCACCGCCTTTCTCGACGCCGCCGCCTCGCTGCCGCTGAAGCCGCATCGTATCCGTGACGCCTCGTGGCGCCTTTCTTTCCGTTAGGACCGCTGCCGTCGTCGCCGCCGCCGCCGCTCGCGGCAAGCGCGCCGCTCTGCCGCTCCGGCCGATGATGCCATCGGGCCTGCGTAGCCGTCACGTCAGCGCCACCTCCACATCACCTCATCCAGTCAGCGCCACCCAACCCCCCTGCCACATCAGCCACCACCCCCTCCCGTGGACCAAGGCCCACTTGTCAGCCAGCCCATCACAAGGATGACACCAGCATGGCGTTATTAAACTGAATTTCGCGTACAAAAGTAATTCAGCCAAAAACAAAATTGTTGCTGACGTCATAATCCCCAATTTTCTTTAGAAAAATAATTACAGAAATTCCTTTTATTCTTTTTCCTGATTTTAAACTTCCCGAATCTCGTTCTCCTTCATCCTAACTCCGATTTAGCCATTCAAATTTCTAAATTCATCAAAAATTCCCCTCTATCCATTTCTGGCCTTAATTTGAATTTTGAAGTTTGTTTGAATTTATTTTGAGTTTGGTGGGTTATTTTCACGTGTAGACTACGACGATTCTAAAGATTTCCCTAACGACGGATCTCACCAATTCAAGGGGCAAGGCAAGTCACACTCCTTGACCATGTTTGACCATGTTGTAACCAGTTTTGCAAATAAAATTATTTTGATTTAAATTACATTGCATGCTTAATTTTATTCCATGTACTTTAAATTCAGTTTTAATTCTAGTTATTGCCTACTTTAGATTTAATACGTAGACATTGAATTCCATGACACCTTGTAACCCTAGGACAAAACTCTAGTTAGTTCACTAGAATAGCTAGAGAAATTTTATAGCAAATGCTTAGCCCTGCATAGATGTGACTTAGGCTTGGGTCACCTTTTTCACATAAAATGACAAGTTTTTGGAAAGTATCCTTGACTTCGGTGAGTCAAGAAGGATTACAAAACTATTTCAAAACAAAATATAAAATCGGTTTAGACTTAGGTTAATGGTTAGAAGGTGGGTGCAGGCATGCTCTTTTGGTTGTAGCCGCAAAAGTAGACTGTCGTGCATAGGGGTATGTGGTTGGGCCTAAGTCAATTAAGGACCGGTCTGTGAGCTACTGTTACAAAGCCCTATCGTACAACCACATGGCTGGTATTGGGAAAGCCCTGGCTGAATAATTTGCGTAGTCCCAATCTGAGTCAATTCGTAGGTTGAAAGTGGGCGTGGTTGGTGCCATGAGAAGTCCCACTTGGGTAAGCGTGGTTGTAGCCATGAGAAGTCTCACTCAGACTCAAGAGGGGGTCCCGGTCTGGTGGATTCCTTACTGAGGTGAAACCTTAGAATTGGCTTGGCCAGGTTGACGGCTTCGCATTGTAAAGGCCGTGTTATGATTACTCAGTCGCACGCCTAAGGAAGCGTGTATTGGCCGACATTATGAGGACATCATATTTTATGGGTAAAGCTGTACAACCTCTGCAGAGCGTATAATCTATTCTGGATAGCCGTGCCCACGGACACGGGCATGCAAGGCAAGAGTTTTTCATGGATTAGACTGAGTGGAATCGTATTTCAGAAAAAGAAGATGTTTGGTGAGGTTACATGAGCGGATGCAAAAAAACTGAGATGCTGTTTGGTTGCCTGTATAAGCGGATGTAGTCTACCAAACCCGAGAGGTCGACACGTGGGACCGCATAAGATACATCAGATCAACCCATCCAGATGGCCAAGAAGCTCATTTTGAGCGTATCCACCCATCCGTGATGAGGGCGCATTTTGCATCCGCTCATGCAGTGCATCCACTCATACTGCATAACCAAATGTGCTCTTTCTCAGATTATACGGATCCACCCAGCCAGGACGAAGGAGATTCAGGCAACCAAACACACCCTTAGTGTATGGTCGGAGCCTGCACTAACGGTATAAATTTTCAATTATCATATTGTTTTTATTTACCATATTAAATTCAGCATTTTTAAGCTATTTATTGTATTTCATCAAATGATGTTTTTGCACAAATAACCCTATATGCCTTCCTTTGTGGCCCTTATCATTATGTTGCATTTTCCGTGTGACTTGCGGAGTACAAGTTTGTACTCACCTTGCTATATCATCACAGAGGAGGATGTCTACGACTACAGTGAGGACCAGGACGAGTAGGACGTGTCTTGCAGTCGTCTGCCTGTGGGCAGGCAGTTGGGCTTCGCCCGTTATCATTTTATTTCCGCTGTTAATTTCCCTTTTATTTGATTTATAAGACTTGGCCATAAGGCCGTACTCATTTGCTTAATATATTTGGTCATTTGCGTTCGATATGTATCTTTGTTTTGCTGTGTGCACTAGCTGTTCCTGGACTAGTGCGATTTACACAGAGGGTTTCGGAATCGTTACTCCGGGATCCGACATGCACACATATGCAATGATATGAATGCAATTCATGGTGCACCATTCTCCATAATCAATGTACTCCATAAGTAACACCCATTTAGCACATGTAAGTACTTGCACCAAATAGACATTCACCACTCAAACATAATCACCAATTTAGCAGATATAGCGCTTGAACCAAATAAACATCCAACATCAACATTGTTGTGGCTACAGACCAAACAGAGAGAGAGATGGTAGTGGAGAGTGATGAAGATAAGTGTAATGGCCTGGGTCCTCCCCATGGCTTCTCATCATATATATATACATGAGGAGTGCTTTTACGGTTTTACCCTTACATCTGGTTATCCCCCCTGGGGGCAGTTATGTCATTACACATGGCCTATTCTGGCCTTATACCTTCCTACCAGTGCTCTGGGTTTAGGTGGGGCCACCCCACGACAGAGCCTCTCATGGTAAAGGGCTTCACAAGGCCGGCCATGTGGCCGAGTCCTTTGGCCCTCGCCCCGCGCCCGCGTGAACTCCGCTCCAGACGTGACCGTGGCTCGCATCGCGCCGGGCGGCGCGTTTTCTTACGCCGCCCACGCGGTGAAGCGTGCTCGACGTCGTCGCGTGCCTTGAGGCGCCGTGGACCGCCCATGTGACGGCGACTCCCGCATCCGACTTCCGAGGCGCGCGATTCCGCATCGCGCGACCGCCGCCGGGCCGGGTGCTCTTAATGACGGTTGGCTTGCCAGTGCGGTAGCCGCCGATCGTGCGATGTGCCTTGTCGTAAGTGGAGCGTCGGCGACGGTTTCCGATAGCATGCGGTGGAGTGCGACGATTGCTCTTGCGCGCTCGTAATCGCAGACCGCCCGACGCCTGCGCTTGTGCTTCCGCGGTTGGCATGCCTCCCGCGCGACTCTTCGCCAGCGAGGCCGAGTATAAATATGCCGCGCCAGGCCGCTCCTAGACATCCTTGCCGCACATCCTGCACTGCTCATGGTTAACTTCTCGTGTAGGAAAAGTTTTGTGCACTGTGTTTGATGATCGCCGATCGGCGCCAATGCTCGCGAGCGCGGCGAACCAAATACCGTCCCGCTTGTGGAATGCTTCACCGCTTGACGCGAAATGGCAAGGCGACTTGCTCGTGAGACGATATGGAGTCATCCGACGCTCGCTCGTCGCGAACGAGCATATGCCGGTGTGGCGACTCATATCCGCCACGATCATGTCCGCTCTGCCGCAACATTGAGCTTTGCCTGCTCGAGTTATGGTGGTCGATGTGCTGCTTCTCCGCTCTTGGCTAGTGCCGGTCGGCGCAACGCGCGCTCCGCCCCTACCCTTCTGACAGTGGCGCGGCCGCGCGCCTAGTCGGGCGCAGGCGCGCGCCCGCCCCGCGCTTCTTCGAATGGGTGGCGCGGCCGGCGCCTGTTGAAGTAAACACGCGCGCCCGCCCCTACCTTCGAACCGTGGCGGCGGCCGGGCGCCAGTCGAGTAGGCGCGCGCGCCCGCCCCTACCTTCGAACGGGTGGCCACGGCCGCGCGCTAAGTTGAAGTAGACGCGCGCGTTCGCCCCTACCCTTCGAACGGGTGGCGCTGGCCGCGCCTGTTGAAGTAGACGCGCGCTCCGCCCCTACCCTTCGAACGGTGGGCGGCCGGCGCGCCAGTCGAGGTAGGCGCCAGCCGGCGGTAGGGACGGCCAACAGCCGGGCGCTGGTCGAGGTGGGCGCGGCGAAGGTAGGGACGGCCCGCCCCTACCCTTCGCTGGCGCCTAGTCGACGTAGCGCCGCGCGCCCGCCCCTACCTTCGAACGGTGGCGCGGCCGGGCGCCTGGTCGGTAGGGCGCGCGCTCCGCCCCTACCTTCGAACGGGTGGCGGCGGCCGGCGCCTGGTCGGCGAGGGCGCGCGCTCCGCCCCCGCCCTTCGAACGGGTGGCGCGGCCGGCGCCAGTCGAGGTAGGCGTGCGCGCTCCGCCCCTACCCTTCAACGGGTGGCGGCGGCCGGGCGCCAGGTCGACGAAGCGCGCGCGCTCCGCCCCTCTACCTTCGAACGGTGGCGCGGCCGGGCGCTGGTCGGGCGCGGCGCGCGCCCGCCCCCGCCCTTCAACGGGTGGCGGCGGCGGCGCCTGGTCGGTAGGCGCGCCGCCCGCCCCCTACCCTTCAACGGTGGCCACGGCCGGCGCTGTTGAAGTAGACGCGCGCTCCGCCCCGTACTTCAACGGGTGGCGCGGCCGGCGCCAGTCGAGGTAGGCGCGCGCCCGCCCTACCTTCAACGGTGGCCGCTGCCGGGCGCCTAGTCGGTGTAGGCGCGCGCTCCGTCCCCTACCTTCGAACGGGTGGCGCGGCCGGCGCCAGTCGGCGAGGTGCGCGCGCCGCCCCTACCTTCGAACGGTGGCGCGGTTGGCGCCCTAGTCGGCGTAGGCGCGCACGCCCGCCGCCGCCTTCGAACGGGTGGCCGCTGGCGGCGCCACGCCCGCGAACCCCGCCACTGGGCGGTGACTTGGGGCCTTGTGATGCGGTCTTGCGCTATAAAGACTCCTGGAATCGCGTCGCCCCCTGATCTGCCGGGGTTAGGTTTCCGTACTCTGCGACCTGGTGCGTCCGGGGCACGCGGCGGCCTATGACTGGTGGGTGGTAGGATGTGGACGGTTGCGTGTTTGCAGCCGCTCGCCTCTTCCCTAGGCAAGGGGGACACGGGGCGGGCAGTGGATGGCGCGTGTCGAAGCTGTTGTGACGGGCCCTTGGCGCCTGTGAGTCGCGACCTTCCAGCGGTGGGCGGGGGGTTGCGCTAGATGGGCGCTTGTACGATCGCGTTGCGCTCGCACACGCCTCGCGACCCTTCGCTTTTATTACGAGAATCGCGGCAGGCGGGCCTTTACACCGCTGCGGTCGATCCGCACACGGACCGCTGCGACGCCAGAAGCGGCGGCATGGGCGAGGTGGCTTGAAATAGCCCCGTAGCAGCATCCCCGCACCTTTACGCCTCTTTCCCGCTCGCTCCGCCTTCCACACCTTCGCGCTATCTTCACCACGCCGCCTCGCTGGGAGGCGATGGCTTCGAGCGAAGCGTGGCGAGCGGTTGGTGGCCCTGCCATTGTCCGGCGATCCTCGCCGTTAGAGGTGAAATACGCGCTCCAAGAGCGCGACCCGTCGGCGGCTGACCAGGAGCGGCTGGCGGCGGAGGAGGGAGGCACATTCTCCGGCGAGCTAGGCCCTTCGCTCGTGACCGAGAAGACGATCCAAGGGCTCTTGCGCGCGGGGAAGTTGTCCGGGCGGCCGGACGTACGATTGCTCGCCGGCGACGAGACGGAACCGCATCCCGGGAGGTCGGAGGCGGTCGTATTCGTTGCCTTTTTCGACGCGGGGCTCCGGATCCCAGCGGCGGCCGTGGTGGGCAACGTGTTGCGGACCTTCGGGCTGGAGCTGGCGCAACTGACTCCAAACGCCGTGGCCCGGCTCGCGGTGTACAGGTGGGCCTTGCGCCGGGGCGTCTGGCCCAGCGTCGCGCTGTCGCTTATCTCCACGAGGCACGATGCCACCAAGGGCCGGAAGGACGGACGCCGCAAGCTTCGCGGCGTCTCTTTTATTCTTCGCTCGTCGTGCAAGAAGCTCTTCCTGCGAACTCAACTCACGGAAGTGGGAGTCTTATCGATGAAGCGGTGGTTCTACCACCGTGTGGAGAGCGGAGCGCCTTGAGTGCACAGCCGACCAATCGCGTTCAAGCCCTCTCCGGCCGAACGCTCGATGATGAGGACAAGCGAAGGTCAAGCGGCTCGAGGCGTGGCCGCCGCCTCAACATGCGCCGACCTTGCCGAAGAGTACGTGATGTACGGCGTGGCACCGCTGCCTCACGATCGGCGCCTTGCCGCCGAGAGGCATCGAGGCGACAATGTTTCGCCGTGGGTTTGCTCGCTACGGCGCCGCCCGCCCCGTAAGCCTCGATTGCGCCCTCCTTTGTTGACGTGAAATGCGTTGTATCGCGATGCTATTCTCCTTTGCTGCTGGATTTCTGGAGGAGGCGAGCGAGCCGCGCTCAGATTCGGGGCCGTACACCGCTGTGAGCACGAGCGGTCTTGCGTCTGCTATCGCCAAGGCGGGTGGGCGAATAAACCGCGTGTGCGAGGTCACCGGCCTTGCGGTGCGCATCGCGTGTCGCTCGAGATGATGGTGGAGCGAAGAAGAAGAAGACCTCGTCTCGGAAGAGGGGCCGCAGCGGGGCGCCTGCCGCGCCTGCTGCTAGTGTTTCCGAGGGCGCGGCGGACGCGGAGTCAGACTCGGCGAGGTACGCCGATTCGGGCTTGGGTGGTGCAGGCGCCGAAGGCGAGGTGTCCTCGGCGAGCATCCCGGACGGCGGGTTTACCGCGGGCAGCCAGAGGGGGGAAGCCTCACCGCCCGCCGTAGTCATCGAGGCGGACCCCATGCGGACCGGCGATGGCGAGGTGGAGACCTCGACCGCGGCCGCTGTGGTGCCGGAGGCGCCCTCCGCGGGGGCGTACGTAGCCGTGCTGTCTTTACCAACAGCGGCGGGGACCGAGGTACCCCCTTTGACGACTGCCACCGTGGAACCTTCGCCCCCGGGCGCAGCAACGCGGTCTTCCCCAACCACGGCCGCGGAGGCGAGCGCCGCCGCCGCCCCGCCAAACGGCCATGTGTGCGCCGAGCTCCACCGACACCGCGGGGTTCGCCGTGGCTACGGCATCGGCTTGTGGGACTCCCGCAAGCATCGGGGCCCCGTGGCCTATGCGCCTCTCGCCCCTCACGCCACACCGCCGCCGCGCAGGGACGGCCGTCGTCCTCCCGAACGCGAGGCCTCCGCCGCGCGGAGCATCCTTCGCTACAAGGTAGGGTGGCTTAGCTTACTCTGGTGTATGCTTTTA
This sequence comes from Dendrocalamus sinicus, assembly GCA_036346575.1. NCBI lineage: Eukaryota > Viridiplantae > Streptophyta > Magnoliopsida > Poales > Poaceae > Dendrocalamus > Dendrocalamus sinicus. Next base: position 61,796 of record JAYEVI010000422.1, on the reverse strand, counting down.
TGCCTTGGGGTGGTCACCCGCATCCTTATTTACAGCGTTGCTCATTCCGGAGGGGGAGCATCCGACGGAACACGGGGCCTCCGAGCCCGTGAACCCTGCGGACTTCGTGCCGCCTCCGGAGACGCTGAGGGCGTGGCGTGGGATTGTGAATGACGCGGCCACGAGCGTCGATCCGCAAGTGCTGCAGGCCTACGGTGCGGGGCGCCTCGAGGACGCTTTCGAGGTGTCTGGGATGAGGGTAAGTACTCATGCGACCACGCTGAAGTTTAGCTGAGTTTGCTAAGTCTTTTCCTTCTACGACGCCGGCTGGGCAGCCCTCGTGAACGCCTATGCTCGTAGCCAAAAGCGCCGAGATAGGCTGCGGGCCGCCGAGGGGAGCTGCGCTGGCGCCTCCGCGCCCGCTCGCCAGACGCCCGCATCCGCCACCGGTGGAAGCGGAATGCGCCGGCGAGGCCCACGCCGAGGGGCTTGTTGCGTCGGCGCAGGAGTCAGCCGCAGCAGCTGCTGATCAAAAGTTCGCGGCGGAGCGGGACGGGCTCCCGAGCTGGTCGCCGCACTAGAGAAGGAGAAAGGCGAGCTTGCCTTGACTCTAGCGGAGCGCAATCGACGCTAGGCGACGCCTCGGTGGTTGCCTAGGACGCCATGCACGCGCTGGAGAGCCATCTTCAAGGGCTGGTGGCGGAGGTGCCGGGACGCGCCTTCGGTCCGGAGGAGTTGTCTCGGATGCTCCATTGGTCGGGATGCCGCCAACGCCGCGCGCGACGCGTGACGCCCTTCGCACCCATCTGCTGCGATACTTCGCCTGCAGGTGTGCGCGCGCCTCCAAAGACCGCGCTATACGCGACGCCGCCGGGCTGAATGACCCCACCGAGATGCTGGCGGGGCGAGTAATGTCCGGCGCGCTCGCTTCCGCCGCTGCCCTTGGGCCCTTCGCGACCGGATCTGGGATCACGTCGGGGCGGAAGCTGTACGGATCGAGCTCCGAAAGTCGCTCTACGGGACAGGGAGCCTCGGCCAATTTCTGGACGGGGTCCCTCGACGCGACGATGGCGGCGCTGGGCCCTCCGAAGGCGCCGGGAACCCGCAGGTCTGATGCCGCGGCGCCTAGGTGTAGGCATGCGTTGTACTGTCCCTTGTCTTTGCTAATAAAGCGCACACTTTGTGCATGCATGCTGATTTTCACCTATATCCCGGGCAGCTTCCTTGCTGGGGCCGGCTTTGGGCGGCCGACCTTTCAACCCGACGACGCCTTCGACGGTGGCGAAGGGCCGAAGAGTCGCTCGACTTTTGGGCGAGCCGGCCTTCTTCGAGCGAGGCCCCAACTTTAGCGCGTGTTAAGGACGAACCCGCGGGGTAGCAGCTTAGAGCGGCCGGGATGTTGGCGGACCTTTGTACATGTGGTTCTTCCGGTAAGCAGACCTCCTGGTATTTTATGATGTGCGCTGTGTGTTGATGCCGCCGTTGGCGACGTAGCTGCGCCAGGGTTCCGTAGAACGGACAGTCCGCAGACTGACGTATGCGGAGGTAGACCTCCGCAGTTTGCCTTGCTTTATAGTCCGGAGACTCGCGCGTGCGGAGGCAGGCCTCGACGCTACGTCTTATTTAGAGTCCGTAGACTAGTGCGTGCGGAGGCGGACCTCGACGCTACGACTTCCTATATAGTCCGGAGACTCGCGCGTGCGGAGCTAGGCTCGACGCTACGTCTTATTTAGAGTCCATAGACTAGTGCGTGAGGAGGCGGACCTCGACGCTACGACTTCCTATATAGTCCGGAGACTCGCGCGTGCGGAGCTAAGCTCGACGCTACGTCTTATTTAAAGTCCGCAGACTAGTGCGTGCGGAGGCGGACCTCGACGCTACGACTTCCTATATAGTCCGGAGACTCGCGCGTGTGGAGCTAGGCTCGACGCTACGTCTTATTTAAAGTCCGCGGACTAGTGCGTGCGGAGCTAGGCTCGACGCTACGTCTTTTTTATAGTCCGGAGACTCGCGCGTGTGGAGCCAGGCTCGACGCTACGTCTTATTTAAAGTCCGTGGACTATTGCGTGCGGAGCTGGGCTCGACGCCACGCCTTCTTTATAGTCCGAAGACTCGCGCGCGAGCAAGGCTCGACGCCACGCCTTATTTAAAGTCCGTGGACTATTGCGCGCGGAGCCAGGCTCGACGCCACGCCTTCTTTATAGTCGAGACTCGCGCGCGGAGCCAGGCTCGACGCCACGCCTTATTTAAAGTCCGTGGACTATTGCGTGCGAGCCAGGCTCGACGCTATGCCTTCTTTATAGTCCGAGACTCGCGCGTGCGAGCAAGGCTCGACGCCACGCCTTATTTAAAGTCCGTGGACTATTGCGCGCGAGTTAGGCTCGACGCCACGCCTTCTTTATAGTCCGAGACTCGCGCGTGCGAGCTAGGCTTGACGCCACGCCTTATTTAAAGTCCGAGGACTATTGCGCGCGGAGCTGGGCTCGACGCCACGCCTTCTTTATAGTCCGAGACTCGCGCGCGGAGCTAGGCTCGACGCCACGCCTTATTTAAAGTCCGCGGACTATTGCGCGCGGAGCTAGGCTCGACGCCACGCCTTCTTTATAGTCCGAGACTCGCGCGTGCGGAGCTAGGCTCGACGCTACGTCTTATTTAAAGTCCGTGGACTATTGCGTGCGGAGCTAAGCTCGACGCTACGTCTTCTTTATAGTCCGGAGACTTGTGCGCGCGGAGCTAGCCTCGACGCCACGCCTTATTTAAAGTCCGGGACTATTGCGCAGGAGCCAGGCTCGACGCCACGCCTTCTTTATAGTCCGGAGACTCGCGCGCGCGGAGCCAGGCTCGACGCCACGCCTTATTTAAAGTCCGAGACTATTGCGCGCGGAGCCAGGCTCGACGCCACGCCTTCTTTATAGTCCGGAGACTCGCGCGCGGAGCCAGGCTCGACGCCACGCCTTATTTAAAGTCCGTGGACTGTTGCGCGCGGAGCTAGGCTCGACGCTACGTCTTCTTTATAGTCCGGAGACTTGTGCGTGCGGAGCTAGGCTCGACGCTACGTCTTATTTAAAGTCCGTGGACTATTGCGTGCGGAGCTAGGCTCGACGCTATGTCTTCTTTATAGTCCGGAGACTTGTGCGCGCGAGGGCGTCCCCCCGATGCGTATTTTGTTTATACTCAGTCCCGTCACCTTGGCGACGGCGAGTGCACACGCGAACGTGCATCTTTGGTTTATACTCGCCCCGCCTCCTGGCGATGGCGAGTGCACACGCGAACGCGCGCGCTTTGGTTTATACTCAGCCCCGCCCAGCAACGGCGAGTGCACACGCGAACGTCGCGCTTTGGTTTATACTTCGAGTCCCCCTCCCGGCGACGGCGAGTGCACACGCGAACGCGTCGTTTTGGTTTATATCGCGGGCGCGCGCTGGCTGCCGGCGCGCGCTCACCACGTGCTTGCATGTGACGAAGAAAAATTAACGCAAACGGCGATCTTCATTATATCCCCGCTTGCGCGGGTGAGCAACTACAAAGGGTGAATATATCGACCGCTTGCCCTTGGTGCGCGCGCACCTCTAGTCACTAGACATCCGCAGGCTCGCGCAGCGCCATGGATGACCCTCGCGACCTCCGCGCTGTGACGCCGGCTCTAAGAGCGTCGGCTGGGCTTCGCGACGCGCATCCGTGCTCGCTCGACGCGCCGAGCCATATCTCGTCGCCTCGACGGTGATGATGGTCCGGACCGGATCTTCATGCACAGATAGCCGTGATGTGGTACCGCTACAAGGAGTTGAGGATTGGGCGCCCAGATGGCATTGTAGGATACTGAAGGTCACCACGCCGAAGGTGGCATCTTCGGTCCGCACATTGTCATCTCGGCGAAGGAGACTTGAAGGCCGATCCGCCCGGCCACCGCAGGCTGTCCCCTCGCCCTACGTGGGATTCCCGAGGCCCCAGCGCTTCGAGATCCCCATCTGTCAAGGTCGCCGCAAACAATACGTCGCGAATCGCCTCGCCCACCAAGGCGCGCCCACGCCGCATCCCGCGATGGTGACCGGATGACCAGGGGTCCCGATGAGGGAAGTCCACACCTTGGGCGCCATCGGTGTGAATGTAACTGTGCCGCGCCCATTCCGGCGTGCTTGCGCTGGGTATGCCGCCACGTAATGTAGTCTTCGCGCGCGGGCCTTCTCGCCGTCGTGCCGAGGCGAATTCCAGCGCAGAGCCGCCGATATAACATTAATGACCTGCGGTAGGTTGCGCCCGGGCTTGCAACGGCAGTGAGGCCTCCCGAGGCTGCCGTGACGTGAGCTTGATCCGCAAGGTGCCTTCACGGGTTGCATTCTCGTGCTCGCACCGCATCCTCGCGCTGCACCGCATGGGGCCTCGTGATGGGAATTGACGTGGCCACCGCAGCGGGCGCGCCTCCGGTTCTCGCCTTAGCGACGCTGCCGCGAGCGCCGCGATGGAGGTGCGCTTGCGGGTATCATGATTGCCGCGCCGTGGACTAAGCACCACAGCCCCGATGCTGGTCGTCGTAATTTCCACGACCCTTATCGCCGCGCCCTGCCACGGCGCGGCCCGCCGCCGCCGGCCATGGGCACCCTCGTCGGACCCGCCGATGTCGAGGACGCACGTTTCGCCGACGACTTTGCCGGCTGCGCTGGGCTGATCCGACGACTTTATGCGAGTTGTCCTCGCGGTCGGGCGCGCTCTGGCGACTCACCTACGCTTTCCTTCAAGAGCCGCCGACGGATCTTCGGTTTTTGCCGAGGCTCGGCCCGTTAGTGTCGAGTCGCCACCTTGCCTTCGCCGCGTCTTCCTCCGCCCGCATATTCTTCCATCTTGTCGAAGAGCTTCGCCACCGCCTTGATTGGCTTTGCGCATTGTACTCGCCATCGGGCCGGACGAAGGCCCAGATGGCTGCATTGACGATGGTGGTCTCGTTGACGCCCTTCACTTGACATCGAATCTTGGCGGCGTTTGAAGTAGTCCCGGAGCTTCTCAGAGGTTTTGCTTCACGGCAAAGAGTTGGTCCGCATCGACCCGGCCGACGTAGTTTCCTGGAAGTTGTTGTGAGGCGACGCGAGCTGCTCCCACGCGTAGATGGAGCCCGCTCTATGGTAAAAACCAAGAGAGCGCCACTCCTTGTAGCACGAGGGGGAGTCCTTTGCCTTCGTGGTGTCGTCTCGCCGCGCTTCGATCGTGATTTCAGATATCGCGCACGAACTCACGGGGTCCGTGTCGCCTTTATACGAGTCGATGGCGCTAGGAAACTTGAAGTCTTCGCCATGCCGCTGCCGTAGCCCCGCCGAGAGCGGGACTCGGATCCATGCGCCATGCTGGCACGCTGGCCGACGGGGGCTTCGCGATCGCCCGCTCTCCGCGGGCTCGACGGGATTGCTGGCGCGCCACCGACTCGAGCCTCTTGTATATCTCGACGGCCCGCTGAGGTCCCAGCTCCGCTGAACGCGTTGAGAGCCGCCAGAGGGCACTTTCATCACCGGTGCGGCGGGTCGCGGTGCCGACGGCGGATCGGCGCGGACGACGGCCACGGGTCCCCCGAGCTGCCGGTCGCTCCGTCGTGCTACCTCGGACCGCCCGGTCCACACCGCCGGCGAGGGTTGCGATGGGGCGCGAGGTCGGCTGCCGCCGCGATCGGGCGGGTCGGTTGTCGCCGCACCCGCGTCGACGTCTTCGACCGCCGTCCGCCTCGCAACGCCGTAGCGGGGTTGGTCGCCGCCGTGCGGTGACGGGTTGGTCGCCGCGGTGCCGGTGGACGGGTTGGTCGCCACCGCGCGAACGCCGACGTCTTGGCCACCGCGCCGCGACGCCACCCGCGTCCGCCGCTGCCGGCGCCGGCTCGTACTCATATGACGCTCCGGCCCGGCCGCCTTCTTTCCCTTCGCCGCCGCTGAGGAAGCTTTTTTCGGTGCCATCTTTTTCTTCGGTCTTCAGGCTTGTCTTCTTCCTCCCCACGGACGGCGCCAACTGTTGTGGCTACAGACCAAACAGAGAGAGAGATGGTAGTGGAGAGTGATGAAGATAAGTGTAATGGCCTGGGTCCTCCCCATGGCTTCTCATCATATATATATACATGAGGAGTGCTTTTACGGTTTTACCCTTACATCTGGTTATCCCCCCTGGGGGCAGTTATGTCATTACACATGGCCTATTCTGGGCCTTATACCTTCCTACCAGGCCTGCTGGGTTTAGGTGGGGGCCACCCCTACGACAAACATATAATCATGGAGGACATGCAACAATCATACATAAAACTAAAAATGTAAGCACCACAATTCATCACGATTCACATAAATAAAATTCAGTAAAATTTAAATTTTGTAGTAAAACAACTCTTAATTAAGAAAGTAATTGCAAAGTATGAGAGTTTCATAACAAATTACAACCACCGCAACATTACTTGCCTTAATCGATAATGGAAAATTGACCAAGGATGATCAGCCTTAAAACGAGGTAATAGGACCTGCTAATAAAAGTGATACAATGCCTCTGACCACTGAACAACACACAGATACAATAGACACGTGCTCTTACGCTTTAACACGTTGCTCTCCCTCCTATAATTACCGGTTTTGCTGTCCTGGTGGAACGGAGTGTCAAACTTGAACTCCAGAGGATTAAACTAGAAACCAATTTTTATATCCAATAACTACACTTAAAAACCGTCTTTCTTAGTTGGTCAACTTTTTAATATCAAGCTAATCAGCATATAAAAACAGCACACAACCTCTACATATCATTTTTTAGTACAGAGAGCTTCAGAATTTTGTATTGTCTTACATAAACCATATATTTCAGTAAAATAAGAAATCTTGAACTTCTACAGAAAATTATCTACCAACCTTCAGTTAACACCAAACATTAATTCCATAGTATAGCAGGGTTAATTCGCATAACAAGAATACTACGTAGATTACCGATGCACTGCAGGACACAACTTCAAAATGCCATATCTTTAGATATATCCACCAGATTATTGTGATCTTTAGCTCTCTGCAAAGGTTATAAAATTCCCTACAACTCCCTAATACAGCTCATTACTATTGGGGAAATAGTCCCACATGAATTATGGAAAAGAAAAAAAAAAAGCATAACTAAGTGTGAAGGAGACCCTATCTATTGGACTAGTCTTTTGGGGAAAAAGCCCAATACTACTTATAAGGTTGTTGCTTTAGGGGCTTGTATGCGCAGCCCATTTAAGATCTGTGACCCGAGGAGTAAATCTGGTTAGAACTGATAGGGTGCTAGGGTCCAGATATAACAGTAGTATCAGAGCTCATGCACCTAACATCTCCCAGTGCGGTGTGCACAATCCATGTGTGAGGGGAGATTATGGGAAATAGTCCCACGTGGATTATGAGAAAGGAAAAAAAGCATAATTTATAAGTGTGAGAGGGACCCCATTCATTAGACTAGTCTTTTGGAAAAATAAAACCCAATACGACTTATAAGGTTGTTGCTTTAGGCCTTACATGCGAGCAGCCCGTGGGCTTAAGTGCGCGGCATGCACAGCCTATTTAAGATCTGTGGTCTAAGGAGTAAATCTGATTAGATGTGACAGGGTGCTAGAGTCTAAATCTAACAATTATGAGATAAAACTCCAACAATGCCCAAAAATGCAGTACAAGACACTGCCCCTGGAAAACAATCTACTAAGCTAGACAGGGTTTTCTAATTCTGAATGCAATCAAAATGCATCTACTGATATCAAATCTAATCTATGAGCCAATCTACAGCAATTAAAGGTTGAGGAAACAGGACTTAGATCATTACCCTAGACAGGAACGTCGAAGATGGCAAGAACGGTGAGCTTTCTTCCTTTTCTTCTTCTGCCTTCTCTGCCATGCCGCACCCTTCTTCTGTCCTTCCGTGGCAGCAGACAGCACCATGCATCGGCGGCGGCGGCAGCACCATGCAGTGGCAGCAGCACGCACTAGCGAGTAGCGACAGTAGCAGCGGGAGCGCCACAACATGCATGCATCGGCAAGCACAGGATTGCATGAGCATGACGTGATGCTTGAGGTGCATAGGGAAGGGCGGCTGTGTTAGACAACTGACTCACCATTGGGATCTCACGGTTGCATCTCCAACAAACTGCACCGAGTCCTTTGGATCTCAACTCCCTGTAATCTAGCGCCTGTACATATGGGCATGTATTTTGTAATCTCTCCCTCTCTCCTCTCATGTATTCTGTATAAATACTGTACTGATCAATGGAAGAGGGTGTGCTGAGTTTACACAAACTATCTTGGTATCAGAGCGGTATTTCGATCTCATCTCCCTCCTTCTGCTCCCTTTCCACACTGACGCCATGAGCGATACTTCCTCCGCTGTCAACGACGGCACCGCAACGGCAGCCCAGAACAGCACCATGCCGGCGGCTCTTTCCTCCACCATTCTTGCTGTCGGCACTGGATCCAGTGGCGCAGTCCGCCTCTACCCAAATCAGCGCCATGAACATGGTCAATATAAAGAGTTTGATCTCCTTCACTCTTGATGTGGCTGAGAACAACTACCGGAAGTGGCGGCACTTCATGTCCATGGTTCTCGGGCGCTTCGAGGTCTATCACCACGTTGATGAAAACGGTGAGCCAGACCATGATGACGAGGAGTGGCGCTGCATCGATGTGACCATCACCATGTGGATTTATGCCACTATTAGTGATGAACTTCTTGACATCATAATGCTCCCGAGCCACACGGCCTACGGCGCCTGGACGGCACTGGCCCAGTTCTTCACCGACAATAAAAGGGCTCGAGCTATCCATCTCGACTCCGAATTCCGCACCACCGTGCAGGGCGACCTCACCATTGCCCAATACTGCCGCAAGCTCAAGGCTCTTGCTGACGCTCTGAGCGATGTGGACCAACCAGTCTCCGACGAAACGCTCACCCTCCAGATGATCCGCGCCTCGCAAGCGGTTCAGTGATGGCGTCAGTGCTTCCCATGCAGGTCCCCTTTCCCACCTTTGTGCAGGCTCGTTCTCGCCTGATGCTGGAGGAGACCGGCCTCAACAACAAGGATCGCGCCGAATCCGCATCCGCACTTGTCATCAACGGCAGCAATGGATCCTCCTCCACTGGCGTAAATCATGCTGATCATGGTGATCGCATTCAGAGCGGTTGTCACGGCAGCGGCAATCAGACTGGTGGCAGCCGCATGCCAAACAATCACAACAACTCCCGTGGGCGTGGCAAAGGAGGCCGTGGCCGCGGCCGCGGACGCGACGGCGGCCGTGGTGGTAGCAACAACACTGGTGGCCGCGGTGTCGCGAACTCTCCGCAGCAACCCTGGATGGGGTTCTTTGCACCGTGGGGCGCTCCTTGGCCAACTCAGTGGCGCGGTGCTTGGAATGCACCCACTGCTCCTGGTGTCCTAGGAGCTCGTCCAGGAGTGTCCACGCAAGCATTCCCGGTGATGTACTCCCACCAGCCGCCGACACAGCAACCGCCGACCATGCCGTTCTCCTGGGACCAGACCGCAATGCTGAACAGCGCCTTCAGCAACTTCTCTCTGCAGCAGCCCAACGGTGGCTCCGACTGGTACATGGACTCCGGGGCGTCTTCCCACATCACCGGCGTCGGCGGTATACTTTCTAAGTCCTATTCTAATTCAACGCTTAATTCTTCTAAGCATATCGTTGTAGGAAATGGGTCTATTCTTCCTGTCACAGGCACTGGTTCCACCTCCCTACACAGTTTTAATTATCCTTTTCATCTTCACAACGTTTTAATATCTCCATCCATTGTGAAGAATCTTATCTCAGTACGTCGCTTTACCACTGATAATTCTTGCTCCATTGAATTTGATCCTTGCGGCTTTTCTGTGAAGGATCTGGCCACCAAGAGAACTCTCATGAGGTCCAATAGTGCGGGTGATCTTTATCCCTTCTTCGGCGCTGCACCACATGCCCTCCTCAGCTCAACAAGCCAAGCAGATTTATGGCATCGTCGTCTTGGGCATTTAGGCCGATCTTCTCATTTACATTTATCCAAAAATTCTGCCATTCCTTGTAACAACAATAAAAGCCTGCCTTCTGTGTGCGAAGCTTGTCAGCTTGGCCGGCAACCTCGCCTACCTTTCAGTTCTTCTTCTTCATTTACCAACATGCCTTTTCAATTGATTCATTGTGACTTATGGACATCACCACATTCCAGTTTTTCTGGTTTCAAATATTATCTCATTGTGCTTGATGACTTCTCACACTATTCGTGGTCTTTCCCTTTACGCAATAAGTCCGATGTCTCCATTACTCTCCAGCGCTTTTTTATCTATGTGCTTAATCAGTTTCACCTTACAATTCAGTGTGTTCAATGCGACAATGGAGGCGAATTTGTTAATTCAGACTTGCGTACTTTCTTTTCCACTCATGGCATTTCTTTTCGCCTCACCTGTCCACACACTTCGCAACAAAATGGAAAAGCTGAACGTATGATCCGCTCCACTAATGATGTCCTACGCACTCTTCTTTTTCAAGCGCATATGCCACCTCAATTTTGGGTGGAGGCCTTGCACACCGCCACTCATTTACTTAACCGCAGACCTTGTTCCCCTCTACAATTTCAAACACCTTATTATGCTCTTTTCGGCTGCCATCCTTCTTATGATCATTTACGGGTCTTTGGTTGCAAATGTTACCCCAATCTTCTTGCCGCCTCACCACACAAACTTGCTCCTCGTTCAGCTCCATGCGTTTTTCTTGGGTATCCTCTCGAGCATAAAGGATACCGGTGTATGGATCTTGCCACACGCAAAGTTATTACCTCCCGACATGTTATCTTTGATGAGGATAACTTTCCTTTTCACTCTCAGTCACTTTATGAAAACCAGCCAAACTCCTCCTCAGCACCTCCGGTGCTCCCGCCACCATTGATCTCATCCGTCCCCTGTGCACCTACCTCCGATCGCTTCTACCGCGTCTCGCCTCCGGGCTCCAGAGCATGCGGATCTGCTGCCCCATCGCCGCGCCATCCAATGTTCCAGCTTGCCTGCATTCACTGCACCGCTGTCCGCAAGACCCGTTTCTTCCTCCCGAGCCAGTCTTTCCCAGGGGTCTTCTGCGACCAGCACCACCTCACAATCCCAGCAAAAACCTCCGGCCAATGCTGTTTCCGTTCCTCCACCAATCAATACCCATCCGATGACAACTCGCGCCAAGTCCGGTTTTCATATCCCGCTACCAAATTTTCCCTTTCGCCTCAACATCTTCTATATCTCCTATTCCTTCCAATTATCGCTCGCCCTTAAAGATCCTAATTGGTACAACGCTATGTTAGAAGAATTTAATGCTTTGATGCGAATAATACTTGGTCTCTTGTGCCCGTCCCGTAGGTGCTAATGTCGTGGATCGAAGTGGATTTTTCGCCACAAGCTACATCCCGATGGGTCTCTTGCCCGCTACAAGGCCCGTTGGGTTGTCCGTGGTTTCACTCAGCAAGCCGGCCTCGACTATGGCGAAACGTTCAGCCCCGTCGTCAAGCCGGCTACTATTCGTGTTGTCCTCAGTCTTGCCGTCTCCCACAACTGGCCTATCCACCAGATGGACGTCAAAAATGCCTTTCTCCATGGGCATCTTCAAGAAACGGTATATTCTACCCAACCATCTGGCTTTGTTGATTCTTCCAGACCTTCTCATGTGTGTCGCTTGCACAAATCCCTTTATGGTCTCAAACAAGCGCCACGCACATGGTTTCACCGTTTCACGACATTTCTTCATTCCCTTGGTTTTGTTGGCTCTCGGTCTGACACTTCACTTTTCATCTATCACCATGGACAGTCCACCGCCTATCTTCTTCTTTACGTCGATGACATTATCCTCACTGCCAATTCCACTTCACTACTGCGCACCATTATCTCTAAGCTTCAGAGTGAGTTTTCCATGAGCCATCTTGGATCCCTTTCTCATTTTTTAGGGATCTCTGTCACACGGACTCACACTGGTTTGTTTCTCTCCCAGAAGCAATACGTGCTTGATATTCTTGAGAGAGCTAACATGACAAATTGCAAACCTATCTCCACTCCCATAGATACTCGCTCCAAACTGTCAAGCCATGGCGGCATTCCTTTCCGAGACCCTACTCTCTATCGTAGCCTCGCCGGAGCCCTTCAATACCTCACCTTAACACGTCCTGATATCTCATATGCGGTTCAGCAAATTTGTCTTTTCATGCATGCTCCACAAGATCATCATTTTCAGCTGATTAAACGTGTCTTGCGGTACATCAAAGGGACTGCCCACTTCGGATTGCAGCTCTATAAATCCTCTGGACATGACCTCATTGCCTACTCTGATGCCGATTGGGCCGGGTGTCCCGATACCCGCCGATCTACGTCTGGTTTCTGCATCTTCTTGGGTGACAATCTCGTGTCATGGTCTTCAAAGCGGCAACAAACAGTTAGCCGATCCAGTGCGGAAGCCGAGTACAGGGCAGTGGCTCATTCAGTTGCTGAGTCATGCTGGCTCCGCCAACTCCTTCATGAGCTGCATTATCCACCTACTCGTGCTACCGTTGTTTATTGCGACAATGTCAGCGCCATGTATTTGTCTACCAATCCTGTGCAGCATCAACGAACAAAACACGTGGAGATTGATTTGCATTTTGTCCGTGACCGTGTCGCACTTGGCGAAGTGCGGGTTCTTCATGTACCGTCAACATCCCAATACGCGGATATCTTTACGAAAGGACTCCCGTCTACTGTGTTCAATGATTTTCGGGACAGCTTGCACGTTCGAGAGACCCACGTCCAATCTGCGGGGGGCTGTTAGACAACTGACTCACCATTGGGATCTCACGGTTGCATCTCCAACAAACTGCACCGAGTCCTTTGGATCTCAACTCCCTGTAATCTAGCGCCTGTACATATGGGCATGTATTTTGTAATCTCTCCCTCTCTCCTCTCATGTATTCTGTATAAATACTGTACTGATCAATGGAAGAGGGTGTGCTGAGTTTACACAAACTATCTGGCTGTCGTGCGTTGCTTTGGCACGGGAGGTGGACAACTTCCTCTGGCGCATGATCGACGAGAAACATAAACTACAGGCGGCTTACGCAAGTACACACCAGGCGAGGGATAATACACGAAGATTCTGGGCTAGGGTTTAGACTAATAGTTAAGGTTATCAGGATTATAATCTTAGGTAGGATCTTTTTTTGTAGAATCGGATTACAGAATCATGGTCCTATAAGATTTTATTAATTATAAATAGATTAAATTATGTATTATTTAAAAATAGTTATTTGGACGTCTCCTAACAATTAAATAGGAAAGATATAAGGGCAGTCCCAATGGTTAGTTTCTAGAGCTAGTTTCTTAAGGAGAGAGAGAACAATAAATTACTCTTTAAACCCAATCCTTTCCAATGCATAGTTTCTAGTATAGTTTCTATACTTAATTACCTCTTGCATGCTCTTTAATAGAGATGGGATCAATTGTGGCAAGTATATATATATTTTAACATGCTGATTAAACTAGAACTTGTCCCAATGGGGCTTTCGGTAGACAGATTTTGTCTAGAACTTGGAGTAATTGGAGAAATTGCAGGCTGGCTTGTTGTTGTTCCAACAAAATGAAAATTCTCTGGACAATTACTGAAAAAACAGAACAAAGATGTTACATATCTGCTACTATCTAGTTTTTTATTTTTCAATAGTAACTCTAAAACTGCAGGGGAAGCTAGGACTACTTCCTATTTGCTATGTACTGAACCTTCCTAAGTATCAAATGTGTTCATGTCTGTACTAGAGTTTTAACTATTTTCCAAGAGCATGGTATGTCTAAGTATCAGACAAGACATCAACTAACTGATATAGCATATATACACCTATGGCAACAAAATTGCATTGAAATGAACTAGCACAGATGTACAATATTAGTTAAAGTGAATGAATGAGACCACAATCACAATACTGTCTACGACACCATCAAAAGCACAAATACATTTCCTGATATCAAAATCTACGACACCATCAAAAGCACAAGAGCATACCCTCCACTAGAGGATGAATCCTGCCGCAAGAAGTTCCCAATAGATGAAGCTGTCCACCAAGAAGAAAAACTGCAACTTGAGCAAGACTTGAATCAGCAATGGGCGTTGTAGCAGGAGCCAACACCATCTTCAGCGGTAGGATTGTTGCCTGGAAGCATTCTCTAAGAAATTGGGGATGGATTTCGCGAGAGGGGCGGGAGGCAGGAGGTCGGGGAATGGATTTGGGCAAAGGGGCGGGAGGCAGAGCGCGAGAGGGGCGGGAGGCAGGCCTCCCAGTGAACGGAGGTGGGGCGGCGCCGATTGGGGCCAGACAAGGGAGGTGGGGCGGCGCAGGCAACAGGCAGGGAGGGAGGCCGGACGAGGGAGGTAGGACGGCGCAGGAGAGAGGAGGCGCTCGCGGGATGCCGCCTGGCTTCTCACCCGCGAAAGGAGGCGACCGAAAGGGGCGCGCGCATCGGCCTGGCTTCTCCGCGCGGAAGAATGCGATCCGCGTGCGGCAAGGGCGGGAGGAAGAACTGGGCGTGCGGGAACGGCGAGATTCGTTGGTGCGCGTCCGGGAAAGGAGGCGGCGCACCGGATCTGGTTCTCCGCCATGGAAACCACGCCGTGTCTCCCCAACGCGCAGAAGGAGTTTCTTCGTGCATCGATAGACCAAGACTTCGCCTTACCTCGTAAACGGTTTCTCTCTCTCTCTTTGTTAAATTCATTGACACATCAGCAAAATGATGACATGGCAAGGTAATTAAGGAATATAGAAACTGCTCATTAATCAGCATTGGGAGTGCTCTAAGGATGCTACTAGCACAACAGCAGTACTGCACTACATAGTCCGTACGAGACAACAATGAGCAATATTTATTTAATCCCTTCGTTACTCCCAATTCCAAAGCTCCCATCTGACAAATGCTTGCATGCCTCCACCTAATCACTAGCGTACCCATGGCCCCTTTTAGATCTAGATGCAGATAGACATGGATAGAGATGCACACGAAGTGATATCAGACGAATGATATCTGTTCGTATCCATTTTGATTACACTCCTAGACAGCATAGAGAGCGGAGACAACGCTCTAGCTGCGCTTGACAAACGCGGAGGCGCGGGAGCTCATGATGGCCTTGGCCATCGAGTGGCCCCCCACCATCGGTCGGCCCGATGGCGGCTTGTGCACGTTGTGCATCTGCGCCTCTGGCAAACAATCGTAGGCCAGCATATTAATGTCTCTGGCCTACCTCATAGCCGGGGCTTGGAGCTATGACATGGAGCCGAGGAGGTCCGAGTAATCCGGTGCGGTTATTGGCGCAAGCTGTAAGGCAGTAGTTGCCGATGAGCCCAACAACAGCTTGTGCTTGTATTGGTCGAGATCAAAATCCAGCTTCCGCGAGCTCAGCGGCTCCTTGAGCACCGGCCGTGAGGTGCCTGTAAGCAGTGGTGGACGCAGGAATTTTAGAATGAGTGTTCGAACTCAAGCCAATGGCGGTTTATTTTGTACATGCTCTATAGCAGCCCCAGTCCCAGACCTCTATCCAAACCTCGCCTAATTCCAGACATATAGCCAACATAAGCGATTAGAACTCTATCCAAACCTCGCCTAATTTGCTTCTGCCTTATGCGAAGATCGCCATTTCAATAGAATGCGCTAATTTCGCATATGCCAAACGTGATGGTAGTCGACGCAGATGCCAATCAGCCAATGTCACAACAAACAAGCAATCCACCAACACATGACACCCAAAACAAGCACGTACCATAAGCATACGCGACGTTGGGGTTTTGCTCGCTCCGCAGATCGTGTCGCCGTCGCATACCACGCAACCTCCTCGGCTCCCCGTTGAATCTCCGTGGGCTTCACGTGAAACCAAAACCCAAATCAAACCACATTTTCCAAATCCAAACCCAACCAAACGAAGCACCACAACAGAAGCAAAACATGCCGAACCCGAGCGGCCGGAAGCGACGGCGACATTCTCCCTCGGCATCGGGTCCTCGCCCACCAGCAGCGACGCAGCGAGCGAGGGCGGAGGCGCGAGGCGAGGGCGGCAGCGGTGAGGCGGAGGGAGGAGGGCGGCGGAGCGGAGGGCGGCGCGGCGAGGCGGAGCGGAGGCGGCGAGGCGAGGGAGGAGGGCGCGCGGCGAGGCGAGCGAGGCGAGGGCGAGGCGCGAGGCGAGCGAGGCGGAGGCGCGAGGCTAGGTTAGGTCCACGCAAGCAAATGCAAATGGGGATCGGGAGGGGGTACGGGACGGGGATGGGCGGCCACGCCCGCGGACGGAAATGGGCCGGGCCTTGGCTCCACGTGCCATCGTGTCGTCCGGCCGCCGCGCGCCGAATTTAGTTTATAAACAGTTGATTTAGCCCAAATACATATACATATATGTATTATACCTCATATATACTAGATTTTTTGTCAAAAAATTTGGGTGTTCAGCTGAACACCCATGAACCACCGTAGATCCACCCCTGCCTGTAAGCATCGCAACATGAGCCATGTCGAGGCCGCTAGGAAGATTGGGAGATGGGGATAAGGAGCACCTGGGATCATACAAAAGCGCAAAAGTATCACGATTCCAGCGATCCTATCAGCTGGGTCACCATCCTTCTGTGATTCTAGTAGATTTCGATCAATGATGCGAGCTGTATTGCTAGCTCTCTTGGGATCATACGATACTAGGAATTTCCATACTACAATTCAAAAAATATTAAAATTTGCGATAAGAAGTAAATTAAAATTATAAATTTGGTTTTTCAAAAATCATAAATTGAATTAGGAATTTGATTTCTATACATATAAATTAGTAAGTGCAGTTCCAAACATTTGCAGAATCTGTAGATGCAAAAAAAAAATTGTTTTTAGGCATTAATTGGTTTGAGACTACTCTAACTCATGTTTTGTTTTTGCTCTTTTAATGCTTTTATGAAGGCCATGTACTTTTCTTTATTATAATTTATACAATTCTGTTATTAGTAGAAAAAGGGAAAGATCTAACCAATGATATAGTAATTAGAAACGCGTGGAAGAATTAAATTAGTTAAATATTACTATGTCAACTATTTGTATGTCATATTAAACCCATCAGTTTCTTTCTTAATTAGTCAAGCAAGCAAAGTAGCTCACTTTTGTACCATTTCTCAATGATGTTTTTGTTCCATTGCATCAACACAAGTGTTACTAACTTGGTGCATATCAATTTGTCAAATAGATAACATTTTCTATCCTATGTAAAACTTAGATACGTTCTTAGTCATTGGTGATTAAAGTTAATATTAAAATTATCCGTTAATATTAAAATTATCTACCTCAAAAAATTTATATTAAGTACCATTTTCATAATCTAAAATTAATTATTTAATCTTTCGAGATAGAGACTCAATACTTTATCTACGACGTTGGCTGGTATGAATAGTTTATATAATATCAAGAGGAATTTGCAAGAAAAAGTTTAGCAAGAGAATAATAATAATAATAATAATAATAATAATAATAATAATAATAATAATAATAATAATAATAATAATAATAATAATAATAATAATAATAATAGGGGGGAAAAGCCGAAATGGAGCAGTCCCAATCCTTCTTCAAGTCGGTTCGGGTAAACCTTTTGTTTTCACGCAAATTCCTACCACATATATACACCGTCGGCATCGAGTTCAGAGGAAAAAGCTACTATATATGCCAATCAAACCAAGGCCTAAAAAGGAAATATAAAGCCCAGAAAAATCGAAGGGTAAAAAGGAAAAGAAAAGGACGAAAGTGTTCGCCGGCGGCTGCGTCAGTGCTCGTCTTGGAACCCTTCCCCTCCTATTCACGCCTCCCACAGTCACCTAATTTAATTGGAGGTGTTCACTGTGTTTTTCGACTATCAAAGAAAATTTAGTTTAAGATGTAAATTGTTTAAGTTTAATTTAAATTCGTATCATGTTTATGTAGCACACTACATCGCATCATACCAGATGTGGTATGACCGGTATCAGGACCATGCGCAGGTTGTATCAGACATAGTGTTAACATGCAGTAACCAATTTTAGTTCGATTTTCTTTTTGTGTGGGAATCATTTCTCTTTATTTAGGGGAAAAAAGAAAGCTCTAACCAAAGATATGGTAATTAGAAACGTGTGGAAGAATTAAATTAGATTTAAATATTACTATGTCAACTATTTGTGTGTCATATTAAGTCACCCATTTTTCTTTCTTAATTAGTTAGTAATGCAAGTAAAGTAGCTTACTTTTGTACCATCTCTCAGTGATTTTTTGGTTCCATCGCATCAACACGTGTTACTAATAGCTTGGTGCGTATCAATTCGTTAATTAGATAACACTTTCTATCCTACAGAGAACTTGACATGTTTTTAATCATTGATGATTAAAGTTAAAATTATCTGCCTCAAAAAAATTTATACTAAGTATTATTTGTATAATCGAAAATTAATTATTTAAGATAGAGATAGACTCAATACTTTACCTAAGACGCTAGCCCGTAAGAATAGTTTATATAATAACAATAGGAGTTAGGAATAAAAAAAGTTTAGCTAGAGAAAATAATAATACTAGAGAGAAAAAGCCGAAACGGAGCAGTCCCAATCCTTCTCCAAGTCGGTTCGGGTAAACCTTTTCTTTTCACGCAAATTCCTACTACATATATGCATCGAGTTCAGAGAAAAAAGCTACTATATATGCCGATCAAACCAAGGCCTAAAAAGGAAATATAGAGCCCGGAGACGAAAGCGTTCGCCGGCGGCTGCGTCAGTGCTCGTCTTGGAACCCTTCCCCTCCCGTTCACGCCTCCCGCAATCGCCGTGGATACCATCCGGCGCCGCCGAGCCGAACCCTCTCCTTTGCCGGCGCCGCCGAGCACGCCTCCTGGCCTCCCTCCACCTCGAAGGAATTCTTCTTCCCCTCTCCTTTCCGCTGTTGGATTGGCGTGGAGCGGAGAGGAGATCCATCGGGGCTGATTACTTTTGCTGGTGAGGAAGCCCTAATATCTGTTTTATGATTTTTGTTCCGCTCTTTTCTTTGCTGTGAGCGATACGGCCCGAATATTTGTTTCCGGGATGCTCCAATCCACCCAATCAGTTGCGGATTTGCTGGCTAGTGTGATGCGGTAGGGCACGGATTACGGTCTCTTGGGCGTCGTCGGGGTAGAAATCGCTCTGGAAGTTGAGAGATTGGATTGGTAATTGCTCGTTTAGACGATGCCCGCGGCACTGGGAAAACTGGGACTTCTTGTATCTGGTAGGCTGGGATTGTGCCGAAAGGTACTTCTTTTGCTTGGTGCAGATTGTTGCATTGTGGATGATTCATCGGTGGCTTGCTTGATTCTGGATGTCTGACCGGCCTAGATGTGCATGGTGTTGGAATTGGTCTTGAGGCCTCCATTACGTTTTGACTGTTGAGTTGAGTTGCTACTAAGTGGAATTGGAGTCTAGTTCTTAATGCGGTAGGAGTTTGTCTATAATTGGGTGTTGTTTCTATGTATGGAAAGCCAATCCAGGGTACCTTGGTAGTAATGCTTCCTTTCTTTTTTCGGAACTACCTCCGGAAGTGGCTTATGCATAAGTGTAGTTTTGGGTGAATGGAAATACTCATTTAGTTCAAGTTTTTTTTTTTGCCATTTTCATTAGAATCTGTGATGCAAAGTCTCAAGCAATGATTTTTTTTAATAAAAAATCCGTATCTTGCAGGTGATCAGCTGTGGCATGGCAAGGAAGCCTTCAGCTTGTCTTGCCATTTATTTTCATAAATGATGTCCTTCCTTTCAAAGGGCACACCTACCCAAACAGTGTTTAAGTGGCCATGGAGAAGCGAATCACAATTGTCAGCACATCTGCTTGTTGATGTTCCACCTGAGATAGAATTATCAGACTACCAAAGATTGCCGGGTTCTGGTAGTGAGAGCCCATCAGGACTTCTCCATGGAGATGACTTAAAGGCTGAGCTGATTCCTGACCTGGATATTTTCTTTGAGAGGCTTTATGAATATTTTTGTGCAAAAGGTCTAAGATGCATTATCATCAAGTGGATAATTGAGATCCTTAATGTGACATTTATGGTATGCTCTATTGGTTTTTTCTTCTTGTTTGTTGATTGGGGTGCCCTTGGCCATTTGAAATGTGGTGTGGAAGCACTTGAGTCGGGGGAGAAACCATGTGACTTGATGAAAGT
Source organism: Dendrocalamus sinicus (assembly GCA_036346575.1). Classification (NCBI taxonomy): domain Eukaryota; kingdom Viridiplantae; phylum Streptophyta; class Magnoliopsida; order Poales; family Poaceae; genus Dendrocalamus; species Dendrocalamus sinicus. Next base: position 41,650 of record JAYEVI010000422.1, on the reverse strand, counting down.
CATTAAGAATGACCCGCTAGTTCCTTTCACATTTATGAAGATGATTACTATTGGATCAATGGTTATATTGACAACTTACGCACTTATTAATTTTCTGAAGTTCTTTGTAAAACTGAGTAGCACACTCAATGTTCGCGACTTCTACTATAACAGGTAAGGCTTCAGCTTCATGCGTCATACACTGTATTGACTTTTGCTGAGTAAGATAGGTGATATATGTTTCCATTTTTTCTTTGTGTAGTCTTAAGGTTACAGATCTCGACATTCAAACTATATCGTGGCCCAGAGTAGTTGAGAAGGTTGTCCTTCTCCAGAAATCACGACAGCTTTGCGTTGTTAAGGATCTGTCAGAGCATGATATCATCATGCGAATAATGCGGAAAGAGAACTATTTGATTGGGATGGTTAATAAAGGCATCATTGCATTTCCGATTCCCTGTTGGCTTCCTGGAGCTGGTCCAACGGTCAGTTCTCGTATGCATGGAAGGAAAAGCTATCTGATGCTTCCAAGACCCTGGAGTGGACTTTGAAGTGGTGCATCTTGAAAGCATGTTTGATAGGTAAGGACGTCTGTATCTCTGTTTCTGGTATTAGTAGCATATTACATTACTACCATTTGTATTCCAAAATATTTAGTCAGCAAAGTTTTTCAAGTATTTGAAAGCAATCAATATAATAACCACATGGTATCTTCAGCTCGAGTAAGAGTTATGACTGTACATGGACTCGGTATGGCATAGAACATGGACAATTGGACATGTAGTAGAAAAAATGAAAATTTTCATGCCAAAACAGATACGAACATTTACTGCTGTCTAGCATATATCTTTACCAATAAACTACTTAGTGTCTAAGAGTTGCATGGTACTTTTTCTCATGGAATCTGTTCTACAGTTGTCCTAGTAGATTTAGGTGTTGTATACATCTGCAGTTGTCCTAATAAATTTAACGCTTTTGCATTCCTGATTATTTAGATCATTTCTCTTGTTCCTTCAAATGTAAGCTTATTAATGATTTTCTACCTTTTCCAGATGTTAGTCCATACTGTTTTTATTTGCGCTTGAAACTCATGTCCTCTTCTCTTGCAGTAAATTTTGTGTTAGGAAAGATTTTCTAACATGCCCAACTTTGTTGAAAAAACGGCTTGTATTTATGGGCATTGCAATGCTTCTTCTATCACCCTGCCTTGTAATCTTCCCATTGGTATACCTGTTTCTGAGACATGCTGAAGAATTCTACAATAATCCTAGTACCGCATCATCTCGAAGATGGTCCAATCTGTCAAGATGGATTTTGAGGGAGTACAATGAGGTAGCAGCTCTCTTAAAACTAAGTTTCTTTTGCAGAGAAATTTTACTACTTTGAATATTCTGAAATCTCAATGATCACGTGTCCTCCCTTTGTGACAAGGCCTATAGATCATATGTAACCTATTCCTTTTTTTATTAACACCACTGCTTTTAACAATTTCAGGTTGAGCATTTCTTCAAACATAGGATGAACAACAGCACTGCCCATTCTTTAAATTATTTGAAGCAGTTTCCAGCTCCACTAGTATCTATTGTCGCAAAATTCATATCATTTGTATCTGGTGGCTTGGCTGGCATTCTTCTCATCGTTGGATTTCTGGGTGAATCTATCCTTGAGGGTCATGTAAGTAGTTTGTTTCGCATGCTCATGCTGTTAGTGCCACATGATGAATGACTTTTTCTCCTTTTAAAATCTCATATTTTCATAATTTCAGGTTTTTGGCCGAAATCTATTCTGGTATACTATTGTTTTTGGAGCAATAGCAACTGTAAGCCGGAAAGTCGTGGCTGATGAACTTCAAGTGATTGATCCAGAAGGAGCCATGTCCTTTGTTGTCCAGCAGACACATCACATGCCAAAAAGGTGGCGTGGTAAAGAGAACAGTGAACCTGTGCGGAGAGAATTTGAAACTCTGTTTCAGGTAATTCACTCCTGCTGCTGTTGCTGTTAAATTGTGGAAGTAATTATTTTGATTGATTTCGTGCAATATATATAGGATACAAAGGGACACAAGATAAAACCCTAGTAAAATAGGAAATACCACTAATAGTCTTAACATCATTCTCAAATTCAAGGCGTATACAATAGCATTGCATTCGAAAAAGGTTGACATTAAAATAGGAAAAATCCGAAGTCTAAGTCTTAATAATGTCATCGTAGCTTGTAGCTCTTGGAAGATATGTCAAGTCAAAGAGGAATGGATAGAAACATAGCGGCGTAGGTCGAAGCCCAAGACGACGGCGGTGCAGTGTAAAAGAAGCGCAACAGAAGCGCGGCGGGCTTAAAAGCTCGAGGTGGCGGCTCAGAGAGAAACAACGGCATCATAACGGTTTCTACGATCTGCACGCGACTCAGAGAGGAGTGGTGGTTGCCATGCAAAAAGGAAATTTCTATGCTTTTATGACTGACAATAAAATTATAGACTTGCATGACTTAGACGAATTGAAAGATAGAGGCTACAGATTTGGATGGACGCAACAGAAGACTCAAAAGAAATAGATGCAAAGCTGCAGATACTAACATCAACAGTGGTTTCAGGCTGGACCACCCTTGTGAAGTACCAAAGATACCCATGTGCAACAGTTGATCAAGGTAGACGATTCAAAGCCTTGAGTGAAATGCCCACAATGCAGATGCACACATGGTGAACACTGCACACTAGTAAAGCTGAAAGCAAGCACCACATAAGTTCATCCCCAACGTGCACACCGTCAATGCACTAGCCATGTAGAGCGATCATCAAGTCCTCCTCTCTCCTTGTCCTCAAGACTCGTCTCTTCCTTGCCTCTCTTCCCCAACACGCACGGCACAAATAAGAAGGCGGAGAGACCAAGAGAGATGCGTGAAGGCGGTAAGGAACCCATCACCAGGCCGAGTCAAGGCGCAGTGGCTCATCGGGAGCCGGTGAGGTTCTCGCCTCTTTCCAAAGACGGCCGCCGGTGCGGTGCGATCGGGAAGAGCAGATGAGGCAATGGCGCGCGAGAAGAGGCGGCGCGCGGCGGCCGTCCAAGAGCGTGAGATGAAGACGCCGCGACGGTTGGGCAATGGCGATGATGGGAGGCCATCCGGATCTGGAAGAGGAGCGGCGATGACGAAATATGACGATGGTTCCAGGTGGGAAGCCTCGAGCGCAGGCAAGCCGATCCGACGCTAAGAAGGTTGGATCCGGCGGGGCATGGTTGGCGGTGGTGACAAAGAGGCCACCGACGTTTGGATCCGGATCCGGTGGTGGCGACATGGGCGCGAAGAGCACAAGACCTCGGCGACCCACTGGAGCGGCGCGGCGGGCATCTTCGGTGTTTATCGTTGCCTAGATCCGTGCAGGATTGGTGAGAAGCACTAGGACGAGAGCGCGGAGATGGCCGGCGAAGAAGCCCGATGACGGTGGCATATGTGGGCGATGATTGCCTAGATCATGTTGTTTTGTACTGAAAAGGGTGATAATTTCCAAAATAAGGCATCTAATTGAATCAGTAGAAATACTAAGTCCCTAATTCATACCTCCACTGGGAAGGCACAGCAAGAAGAGGACTACCTCCACCCCTCCACCGTGTCGTCTCCGCCGCCATGGAAGCAGAGGACAATGTGCCGGAAGAGGCCACGCAAGAGAGGTAGAGAGGAAGAGGAGGGAGAAATGAGGCGGGTGTCGTGAGGAGCATGGCGCCGGACGTGTCCAAGGTGTAGTGGTTAACGTTGTCGGATGCTGTCTGCTACCTTGGCCTTCCCAAAATAGGAAGATGACAGATTTGCGGAGGCTTTGGGTAGGGAGCAGGGGTGGTGGGAGCTAGATGGGGTTGGCACGACGAGGATAGGTGGTGGCGGCGGAGATTAGTAGGGAGGAGCGGCGGCGGAAGAGAGATGGCGATGGCACAAATTAAGGGGAAGGAGCAGTGGCGGCGGTGTCGCGCGACCCTTGCCTGCCGCCAGTGGAGCCGCTTGGTGGCCTCCGTCCTCCCCAGCCTCCGCTCCGCCCCACCCCTCCTTAGCCGCGATATCCATTAGTGCAATGGCATCCATGAGTGCGTTCAAACCTCGTTTTCCTCCACCCCGTCACCCACAACCCGCCTCTCCCTCTCTTTCCTCCTGGCCGGACTCCTCCTGCTTATTCCTTGATTGGGGTGGGGAAGGGCGTGAGGAAGGAGGAGGCGTCGTGGGGAAGAGGCGGCGATGGCGGCGTAGGAGGCGGGCGATGAAGGAGGAGCAAGCAGGGGAGAGGGCGAAGGCAGCAAGGGTGGGAAGGAAGGGGGAGCAGGCGGCGGAGTGGAGTGGGTTGAAGGTGGAGGCACGGATTCGGGAGGAAGGTTGTCGGGCCCACGTGTCGGCGCGGTGTTTTCTCTGTGGGAGTGGATGGAGGGAGAAGAACGTACCACTCACCAACTCTTTCTTTTAAGTAGTAGAGAAAAATTACTTTTCAATAATTTATAGATTGCAGTGATTCAGTTCCTTTTAAATTTCAGTTTCATGAACCTATGTTTAAACTTATTCGCTAAAGCCTATTGTATAACTCTGCCCCATTTAAATAGGAAGCATTTATCAATGCACTGATATAGAATATTCAATATTCTATAGCTTTTTTTCTCCGATGATACTTAGATAAAATTGGTGCTTTCAAGTTTTTTTGTCATTTTTAATGTTAAATGATACATATAGATGATAAATTATTGTGGGTACTGGGTTGTATGCTGCCAACCGCTAACACGTTTAGAAATATTGATATAAGGGTTGATTGATACAAAGCAGAAAGTGCTGCCTACCTGCATTCGGTATTGTGCATTTACACATTGGTTGCTTTTACTTGTGCAGCTTGTCTGGGATCCAGTATTGAATTCCATTACTTGTGCAATTTGCTTTTACATGTGCTGTAGCTGACTTCTTGTAAATTGCAATTGCAGTATACCATAACAATTCTCCTAGAAGAGATGGCCTCGATTTTCATCACTCCTTACCTGCTAATTTTTGTGGTACCAAAGGTAATATTTTGAGCTAGATAAATACGATTTCACTTCTAGATTTCTAAATTATGTTCTGCAATGGTTGACCTTTTACTAATTACAGCGTGTTGATGATATTCTGCGCTTCATTTCGGACTTCACAGTTTACGTAGATGGAGTGGGAGATGTGTGCAGGTTTGTTTCTGTCTTTTAATTATCACAATATACTTTGCTGCTTCTAACACCATTTCTGTTTGACATCTCAACAGCTTAAGCTTGTTTGACTTCAGAAGACATGGAAATAGAAACTATGGTTCGCCACTTGATGCAGTTAAAAGTACGAGGAGTTCCCAAGGAAAAATGGAGAAATCATTATTGAGGTGCCCTTCATTTTAACACTAAATATATCTCTTACCATTTTTTACATGACGGTTTGTTATTTTGATTATTCTGATAAATGTGGCTTGTGAATTATATAAGATTACAAGTGCCTTCTTTTGTTTGTTTTCGGCAACCTTATACTGTTGCATGCTTTCATGCTATGCCTTCTGATTAACTCGATACTAAATAACCACTTTCTTTCTTTCTTTCTTTCTTTCTTTTGTCGTTGATGTATTTGTACATGTAGTAGAATTTAGATGCTGAGGACTTTAGCATTTGAGATAAGTATGTGCCAATTCATTTGGTGTGTGCAGTTGTGCACTTCCTTTCATGACTCACGAGCCACTCATCTGGCTTACTTTTCAAAGAGAATGCTTATCCCATGCTTGTATACCTTTTTGTTGTTACTCAGTTTATTTCTTGACTGAGGGCTCTGTTTGTTCGAACCGCCTTAACTGGAGAACTTCTCAGTTTATTTCTTGACTGAGGGCTCTGTTTGTTCGAACCACCTTAACTGGAGAACTTCTGTGCCTACTCATTGGCCCTTCAGTTCTTTGATCACGATATACTAGGAGCTTACTGTCAATAGGTCCTTAAGCTTTTTTTGTAGAATTCCCTGGCTGTCTACGTATTTTCTGTCACAAGTTCCATCTCCATTATATCAATTCTCATTGAGTTGGTGCACATAATCATATGTTCAAAAAAATTGAAGAGGAATCAAGAAGGTAATTCATTTCTGATAATTTTCTCAAGAATGCTTTAAGTAGTGGCCAAATGTTAATATCTCAATTGGCACATTTCTGATAATCATATGAGTGCTTCCCATTCAGAACAAATAAATAATTCAAATATTAATATCTCATTGGCACAGACACCGCAACAAAGAAAAGCTGATAGTTGAAGTGCTTTGATGAAAGATACGTTGGAAAAGGTAATTTACTTTTGGTGCCAGTTGGCTTGACATAACTATGTTGTTTCATTATTTACAGTTTCCAAAGCACCTATACATCATGGGAGCCAAATGCAGATGGCAAGAAATTCTTGTGCAACCTCCAGAGATTCAAGGAAAAGCAAATCCGCAAACATACCTTTCAAGCAATGGAAGCATCAGAACTTGGATCTAGTACAAGAAGTCAAACTGCTGATATCTTCCATCGACTGCTCCCCAGGAATATTCATCCCGGCAATGGGGTTATTTATAACTTTGGCCCTTTAGGACTGCTGGACACAGATCAAAGATCTTGTCCATATATCCTGGATTGGTATTACACGTATCACCTGCCACACTCGGATAGAGAAGAGGACTCATCTCCCCACCTTGATGAAGCATCACCTGAGCCAGGGGAGGATATATGGCCACCTCCGAGCAAACCATTAACGCAAGTTGAAGAGGAGCAAATCTGGGATTCCAATTTGTATGAAAGAGCTCGAAGCCAGTTGGAGGCATCAACATCAAGTGCATTCTTTCAGCGTGCCACCTTCAAGCGCCAGGACAGGGAACAAAATTCTACGAGCCATCATTGGTGGGCTCAGTCTGCACGGCCGACTGGTCCACGAGATAGTTTTCTTGAACCTCCAGAAGACAGTTTTCTTGAGCCTCCAAACTTTGGAAATCATTACGAGTCTGGCCATTATTCCAGCCATCAAAGCGATTGGGCGCTGACCTCTGCACGGCCAACTGGTCCACAGGACAGTTTCCTTGAGCCTCCAAACTTTGGAAAACATTACACGCTTGGCCATCATTCCAGCCATCACGGTGATGACATGTTGAAGGGAAGCGTAGAATCAGGTCAGAGCAACACCAGAAGCAACGGTAATTGGAGGAGCCTCGACATAGAGGAAGGCCTGGAGTTTCCATTTTGCTGATGTCCCTCAGATGATGGAATGGATGATGGCCGCAGCGTAGCCAATATTTATGGCTCTACGCCAGCCAGCCTTCCTGTACGGATAATACCTAGAAGCAGTGACCCTATTTAGTTTGAAGAGAAACACACGGGAAAAAAAAACTAGTAATACTTGTGCAGGGACATGATGAATGTTCTGAATTTTAGATTAGAAAAAAAGGATGCATACGTCAGTTTATTGTGAGCTGGCAAAGGCCGACCAATTCTTTTGCACAGATAGCTTATACCTATAGTCTTGTCCTTCCCACTTTAGGGGAGGGGAGAACCATTATTTTGTGACAAAGTTGAAGTGCTTCATTCAACTAATTTACCGCTCATTTATTGTTGTCAGCTGTCACTCGGATGCTTTGCGAAAGATATTTGAATACTGACTCCGGGAAGCACTAGAATGAATACAAATGGCAGTTCTATTAGGGCATCAACAACAGTAGAGACATGTTCTGTATAGCCATCCGCATCATTTACCACCTAGTGCTCTAACGGTCAGTGGTATAGCCAGGATTTGTAGCTATGGTGGTCCATTGTCTAAATTTTTTTAACCGCTATAAATTTAACGTGTCGGTACACAAGTATATGAATTACAAAACGCAATTAAGAAAAAAAGGACATACAGAGTTCATAAAATAAACGAGTATAGCTTTCTTAACATAGAATTGAAATATTACATACCCATAATAATTGAAAAACAATATGTCACTACTTTTTGTGAGGCCTGCATCACCAAGAATATCTAACTGAGTTGCGATCGAAAATGATAATACAATATTCATCAACTAACAGATGAATGAATGAATTACAGAGCAACAAGCAGAAGTGAAAAGGAAGACTGGAAGAGTTACAAGAATATCTAACTGAGTTGCGATCGAAAATGATAATACAATATTCATCAACTAACAGATGAATGAATGAATTACAGAGCAACAAGCAGAAGTGAAAAGGAAGAGAAATAAGAGAGAATTGAAACGACTAATGCAGAAAAGAAAAGAAAGGGCGGATGGGTACCTTTCCAAAAGGCGAGACCAGTTGCTGGAGCGCAGTGATTCTGTCCCCGAGCTTCTCTTTCCTCACCTGCGGAGCAGCGGAGGAGAATCAAAAGCAATCCAAAAGCCATCATAATTCAATCGATGCTAGCTTACAAGAATATCTAACTGAGCTGGACGGAATAGATGGAAGAACAAGAGGGGGGGTGTGATAGCTGATCGATCGATTAGTTGGATCACCGGCCGGCCGGCGCGCACCTTAAAAGTCGGCAACGGAGACGGCGTCGCTATTCGGGGCTTCTTCACTGCTGCCGGCGAGTCAGGAACGCTTCTTCTCGTCACCGACGAGCAGGCGTCCTGAACAGGTCCTGAGCAGGTCCTTGTATGGGCCGAGCGCATGGTGGTCCGCGGACCACCCGGACCACCCTGTAGCTCCGCCCCTGCTAACGGCCCCACAAATTAGAATACACAAGATCTCTACGATGGTCATGCCTGTTGAGAAACTGGGCCCAGGACCAGGAGTCCTGGCCCAATATGGACACTCCACCGTAGGCTATAAATAGGGACTTATATCCTCCTCATTATGTACACATGAAGTAATTGAAAGCAATAAAGAAAGATCAGGAGTTCTCTCTACCTCTCTGTGTTCAATCTATTGTTCTGTGATTCTGTGATTGATTCGTTCTTGTTCTAAGTAGAGGAATCGATCGGACTGGTCACCGCGACGGTTCCTCAACACGTTATCAGCATGACTTCGCTCCGGTGAACGAGCTAATCATCGAAGCACAGATTGAATTTTCTAGATCGCTTTTAAATCTGCATTTTCTTTTAGTGTTCTAGATTGAATCTCTACGATGCAAATCCGCCCTAATCTACCGTGAGCCGACCTGAAGTCGTTGACACAATGTCGATCGGTAGATTGCGAAACGGGGTAGATGTTGATTGCACTGTAGATTAGAAACGATGCAAATCTGCCCCAAATCTACCACGAGCAGATCTGAAATCGCCGGCATAATGTCGATTGGTAGATTGCGAAACGGGGTAGATGTTGATTGCATCGTAGATTAGAATCGAAAAAAATTTTGCATGGTTTTGTTTGATTCTGTACGATCAATGCATGAGAAAAGAACGTGATTCTCTGTTCGGCCATTGCACAAAGAAAAAAAAGGGGATGGCCGATGGCTCACCGCCGGCCGACCGCCATATGGGCGCCGCCGACCAACCTCTTGGCCTCGGCCCGGCCGGCCGCCTAAATCGCGACTGCGCCCTCGCACCGCCCAAGTCGTCAAGCCTCCGCTGCGGCAGCGTGCGCCGCATCGCGACGCCATCCGCCACCGCCCGGCGCCGCCGCTTGTCGTAGCCGGGCCACATCACGGCCACCTCCGCTTGCTTCGGCTTGCAACCGGCCCCGCCGTGCGCAACCCCGGCCCGCAACCGACCAAGGCTCGGCTACCGCCCGTCCGGAGCGCGCCGCCGAGTCCTCGACCACGGCACGTAGCCATCTCCGACCACGGCCGCGGCGCATCCCCATCGCGCTCGCAGCCGCCGGCGCGCCGACGGCCCGGCGCGCTGCATGCGCCTAACGCCGAGGCCGAGGCCGCACCTCCTGCCGCCGCCGGCAAGCGCCTCCGCGTCGCCGGACCGCCGCCACCTTGCGCCGGCACCGCCGCCTCCTTGCGCTTGCCCCTGCGCCTCGCCCGGCCGCTGCACCGGCCCCTCACGTCTGTCCTCACGCACGCTTGGCTCTCGGGCCCGGCTTGTTGAGCCGCCGCCGCCGCTGCTGAGTAAAGGGGGAAACCCTAACCCCCAAAGGATAAACCGGGCGGCGGGCCGGCCAGGCCGATGGGCCAAATGGGCCGTAGGGGGGTGAGGGAGGAGATGGGCCACGGGGTGAGGGAGATGGGCCGCGGGGTGAGGGAAGAGAAGGGGCGGGGGTGAGGAAAGAGGCCCGGTCGGTGGGGCGGCGCTGGCTATTTTGCGAAAGAAACCCCAGAAATCGTAGATATTACAGATTGGTCCTTAAACCTTTAATATAGGTCCCGAATTTTGCATGAAAGGCCTCGTAGTTCCAAAAAATTACAAATAAGCCCTCAAATTTACGAGTGGGTCCAGAATTTTGCAGAAAACCCCTCGGTAAATCAGAAAATTGCGCGAATTATTCTCTGAACTGAAATTTTGCGTAGAAACCCCAGAAAATGCAGAATTCGCTGAAAATTAATATTCTTACATAAAGGGGCCTCGGGAATCTGAATTTTGCATTATTTTTAGCATTTGAAGCTTATTTATTTATGCCATTATTATTCTCTGTATTTTCTGCATTTATTTACTGTTTTGATTAATTGTAATTGCTGAAAATTGCTTTTAATCACTGAAATTAGCAGTAAAATTATAGAAAATACATAGAAAATTATGAAACATTATGAGAACCTTTTGTACCATTTATTTACCCGCAATAAATTATTCCATGCATGTTTACAAGTAAAATTATTTTATTTCGTTCATACGCATGTAGATGATCGGAATTTTGAACCGGAGTTCGAGGAGCGCCCAAAGATGGCTAAAACTATCTCGACATGGGCATCCAATGTCGAGATTGTACTTGGGGCGGAAGCTCAGCGACTATTGGGTTAAGCGGACGAGAAAGATGCCCACCCACACCGAGGAGAATGATCAGCACTTCATTTTCTCAGGCACCATCTCTGCCCGACTCTCAAGAATGAGTATATAGCGGAAAGAAGCGTGCTAGCACTCTGGATTACACTCAAGAAGCGGTTTGAGAGGCTCAAGTACACCATTCTCCCTCAAGCAGAGCAGGAGTGGATCAGACTGAGGTTTGCCGACTTTAAGACGGTCGGGGAGTACAATTCTGTCTTGCACAGGATTTGTACTAATCTGCAACTCTGTGGCAAGCGCATCACGATAAGCGTAAGATCGAGAAGACCACGCCCACCTTTCACCCCATCTTTGCATGCACGCCCGCAACTATCGTCAAGATGGTTACAAGGAGTACGCCAAATTGATTGATATGATGCAGGTGGCAGAGGCTCAGGACGAACTTCTCCACGAGAATTACGTCTCGCAGCCACCTGGCAGCTCAGTTGGCCGTGAAGCCAACGCTAGCAGCTACAAGGTGCGAAAGCCCTTGATGAAGAGAAGGGGGAAGAAGGGTAAGATCATTGCCCAGAAAGGCAAGTCAGATGCTCCCAACGACAAAAAGGCTAAAAAGAGTGGTAAGAACTATGGCCAACAGAACCAGGGTTGCTATAAGTGTGGCAAGTGGGGACATTGGTCGCGGATATGCAAAGAACCGCAACATGTCATTGATGCCCACTAAGCTCAAAAGAAGAATAGCAAAGGGCAGCCTGAAGCTCACTTTGCAGCAGTCGAGGGGAGCATGTTGAGCAACTGCCTGAATTGATGGATGTTGAATCCATCCCAGCAGTGGCACCCTCCTATGACTTAGAGGCAGCCACAGCCATGATCTCTCTTGGAAGAGAACATCACTCCTGAAAAGATAGCCGAAGAAGTCGATGATTTTCTAGTTGATTCCGTCTGATGCACAGAATGCATAAGATGTTAATTGTCATTTATTTTGTGTTAATGGATAAGTTTAGAACTTGCATGGATGGTGCTTTAGGATTTGTTTTCTCATAATGGTTGGATGATTTGGAATAAAACATTCATTTATTCAGTTTATAATGGCATTATATGTTCTGATATTAGCGTATTTTATTTATGTGTTGTATGCATTCTAATACATGTTAATTAAATACGTTATACTAGAACACGTGTGGCACCCTATGGAGGTAGTATGCCTTGCCGACAGCGGCACAACGAATACCATCTTAAGAGAGACTAAGTATTTTCAGTCGATCCGTAAGAGCACCGGTAGCCTTACGACAATCGTCGGAAGCGATGCGTGTATAATTGGTTCCGGAAGAGCCACAATTATACTTCCAATGGGCACAACTTTGGTCATTGAAGAAGCCTTGTTGTACCCAGAATCGACTAGAACTCTCCTAAGTTTTAAGGATATTCGCGCCAATGGTTTCCACGTTGAGACTGACGAAGAGTACGGTAAGGAATACCTGCTCATCACGAAGCGCGAAGAGAATGGCAAAAGGGTACTAGAAAAACTTCCTTCACTTGGAACTGGGCTATATTATACCAACATTGAAGCGCCTGCAGCGTATAATCGCTCAAGACGGTGTTTAGAAGCTCAACTCTTCTGTCTCTGGCATGACAGATTAGGCCACCCAGGTCTTAGGATGATGAGAAACATAATAAATAACTCGCATGGGCATAATATTAATGTGAAGAATTTTCCGAATTATGAAGATTTTGTATGCCCTGCATGTGCCATCGGGAAACTAATAACTAGACCCTCCACTCTGAAAGTGAAGGATGAAGTCCCTGCATTCCTGGAACGCATCCAATGAGACATTTGCGGTCCCATTCAGCCTGTCTCAGGGCCATTTAAGTATTTCATGGTGCTCATTAACGCTTCATCGAAGTGGTCGTATGTGGTATTGTTGTCCACAAGAAACCATGCCTTTGCAAAATTGATCTCGCAGATCATTCGCATCGTAAATGTGTTTTCGTGATCATCATATCAAGTCCATCGAATGGATAACGCCGAGAATTTACTTGAATGCATTTGATGATTATTGCATGGCGATGGGAATTGCGGTTGAGCATTCGGCATCGCATGTCCATACCTGAATGGTCCGCAGAGGCTTTAATTAAAAGAATTAAATATATTGCCCGACCCTCTTGCATAAAAGTAATTTGCCGCTACATGTTGGGGACACGCGATCCTTCATGCAAATAATCCCATCAACCTTAGACCTTTGGCCTACAACATCCATTCACCTATGCAACTAGCGCAAGGGTCACCACCAAAATTTCTCATCTCGTAAGGTTTGGATGTAAGGTTTATGTACCTATACCACCCGCAGCAGATCGCAATGGGCCCTCTCCGTAAGATTGAGATATACGTTGGTTATGAGACTACATCTATAATTAGGTATTTGGAACCCATGACGGGAGATTTGCATACTGCCCACTTCGCTAATTGTATTTTTGATGAGGATAATTTCCGTCATTAAGGGGAGGAAATCAACCCGTTGATGAAAAATGTCGAAATTACGTGGAAGCCACGGAATTCATGCACATGACCGCACACTAGTGAAACTGAAAAAGCGGTCCGAAGATCATCGACTTGCAAGCATTAACAAACCAACTGCCGATCACTTTAGTGATTTGAAGAGCGTGATTAAGTCGCATGTGCCTGCACGCAATGCACCGGAGATGGTTGAAATACCAAAGAAAATTGAAGGTATCCCTAATCCCGTCCAGAGGCCTCAGAATAAAAGAACGAGAACTCTGGCTCCTCGAGTCCAAAGTAACCGGGTACGCCCGGCGAAAAAGGATAAGAAGGGCTTATCACACCGATCATTGAAGTCCCCTAGAATGAGAAGGGAGCCGCTTGAGACTGCACAAGTATGACACCTTCGAAAAGGGCATACCAGATCTGAATATCCCCATTGGCATAGATGTGTGCGCACACATCGGAGCCGAAAAACTAAAGGGACTTGCCACCACAATTGAAAGAAGTGATGCGCAAGGTGAAGCTCCATCAGAAGCAATCACTCCAGTAGAAGCAACTCATGAAGAACTAGCTATAAATTATGTGTACACGGAGAGTCCTTGAATAGACAACGGCTAATATCGATATCTACTTCGCGAAGAAAATTGCCACCATCATCGATCTTGATCCCGAGCCCGCAACGCCACGAATGTAAGAAAAGATCAGATTGGGAAGATTGGAAAAGGCAATAGCAACCGAATTGCTATCTCTGAACAAAAGAGATGTGTTTGGGCCCGTATGCCGCACGCCTCCCATGTACACCCGTTGGGCACAAGTGGGTACTTGTTCGAAAGAGAAATGAAAGAAATGAAGTAGTGAGATACAAAGCAAGGCTAGTAGCTCAAGGTTTCACTCAACGTCCTGGAGTTGATTATGAAGAAACATACTCCCCAGTCATGAGTGGAATCACCTTTAGATATTTGATCTCAATGACAGTGAACTTGAACTTAGAAATGAAATTGATGGATGTTGTGACTGCATACCTTTACAGTAACTTGGATTCGGAGATTTATATGAAAGTCCCTGAAAGAATCCCTCTCCCGAACCAAGATAGAGCAAATAGAAATCTATACAGCGTGAAACTCAGAAAGTCACTGTATGAACTAAAACAATCTGGAAGAATATGGTATAATCGCTTGAGCGACTTTCTCTGCAAGAAAGGCTACACGAACAATGAAGATTATCCTTGTGTGTTTATACGGCGATCCCAGAATGGATTCTGTATAATCTCTGTGTATGTAGACGATCTGAACATCATCGGGATAGCCAAATACATAAAAGAAGCAAGCTCCTACTTGGAGTCAGAATTTGAAATGAAAGATTTGGGCAAGACCAAGTTTTGCTTAGGCCTGCAGCTTGAGCATGTCCCAGAAGGAATCTTGGTACATCAGTCGACCTACACTCAGAAGGTGTTTGAAAGGTTTGGCTTTGAAAACGCATTTCCCTCGAAAGTACTGATGATCGGGAGGTCTTTACAACAAGAAAAAGATCATTTCCGACCTAGGGAAGAGGGGGAGAAAATCCTGGGACCGAAATTCCCATATTGAGTGCAGTGGGAGCACTCATGTACTTAGCAAACTGCACTAGACCGGACATTGCATTTGCCGTGAATCTGTTAGCAAGGTACAGTGCAGAGCCCACCAAAAGGCATTGGCAGGGCATAAAGAACATCTTCCGATACCTCCAAGGAAGCAAGGACCTTGGATTGTTTTACAGAAAGAATCAAGATCTGAACTTGATTGGCTATACAGATGCTGGTGTAACAGCCAAGATTTTTAGTAAATTAAAAATAAATAAATAAGTAAATAAAAATTAATTAAAATAAAATTAAAATTAAAATAAGTATTTTTGTGCCTAAATTTTAAATTTGGTTTTTCCTGGATTTCTGTTTTTGAAAAAAGCTGGATTTGAAAAGCATTTTCAGAAAAACCTAAAATTTTATTAAATATTATGATATTTTGATTTTCTATAAAAATCCTATGTCAAATTAGTTATTTGGAGTTATTTGGATTTTATTTGGGTTTTCTGAGTTTTCTGGAGTTTAAAAATCTATTTTTAAAATTAAAAGTATGAAAATTAAATACCAACATTAGTTGGAAATATTTTTATTAAGTCCAAAATATCTCCAGGCGATTCTAGAAATTTTTATGGAATTTTTTGAGGTCATTTGGAATTTTTCTGAGGCTTAATGGAATTTCTGTGCTTTTCTGAAAAACCCAAAAATTAGAAAATAAAAATCAATTCCCTTCCTCTCTCTTCGGCGCGTGGGCGGCTGGATTGCGTCCACGCCGCATCTCCACCGCCGCTCCATCCCGCCTCCACCCTCCCCGCCCGCCACCGTCCGGTCCAATAGCGGCCACCCACCGCCCAATCCACCCGCCCACCGCCACCTACTCTCCCGACCGCCCGATCCGTCCCTCGGCCACGCGGCCACATCTCAGCCGCCGCTCGCCCTCTCTCTGCGCCCGACCCCACTGTCATCCTCTCTCGCGCTTTCTTCCTCCGCGGCGCCGTGCGCAACCGCCGCCTCCACCCTAACCGCCGCCGCTTGCGCCACCCACGTCTCCTCGTGCGCCACCTCCCGCGAGACCGCGCCCCAACCTTCTCCACCCGCCGGATCCGCCGCCCACTTCCCCCCTTCCAGTAACCGCGCCGCCTCGCGCTCGCTCCGCGAAAATTCCCACGGCCTCCCCTCATCTCCCCTATTTAAGCCCCTCCCCGGCACCGCTCTTCTCCGCCCCATCTCCCTCCGCTCCTCCCTTCCCCTCCCGAGTGCTCCCCGCTGCCGCGCCAGTAGTCCCAGCGCGCCGCTGCCTGCTTGCGCCGCCGGCCGTCTCCGCTCGCCGCCGGTAAGGCCCGCGCCCTCTCCGAGACCCCCGCGTCCTCCTCTCCCTCCTCCGCCATCGCCGCCGGCCATCTCGCCGCCATTCACGGGCAAGCCCGCCGCACCCGAAGCTTCTCCCGGCGGTCGCCCATGTGGCTGCCACCTGGTGCCGCATCACCGCCACTCCAGCGCCACCTCATCCCCTCCGTGCCCCGTCAGCGCCAGCCCGCCACCTGTGCCACCTCGGCCCTCCCTTTTGCCCGTGGACTCGGTCCATGGACCGGGGGCCCATTGTCGATCTCTCGGATCGGGCTGACGCCATAATTCTGATTTTTCTTTAGGGAAATAATCCCAATAATCCCTGCTGACACCATAAATCTCTTTTTCAGTAGAAAAATAATTCCAGAAAATCCCTTTTTTTTTCCATTTTCTCTAAATTTAAACTTCCCGGAGCCCGTTCTTCTTCGTCCTAACTCCGATTGAGCCCATTCAAATTTCTAAATCCATCAAAAATTCCCCTCTATCCATTTCTGGCCTAAATTCAAATATTTGAAGTCAATTTGAATTTA
Source organism: Dendrocalamus sinicus (assembly GCA_036346575.1). Taxonomy (NCBI): domain Eukaryota; kingdom Viridiplantae; phylum Streptophyta; class Magnoliopsida; order Poales; family Poaceae; genus Dendrocalamus; species Dendrocalamus sinicus. The sequence goes on along the minus strand of JAYEVI010000422.1, from coordinate 24,882 downwards.
TTTTGAATTTATTTGAATTTGGTGGGTTATTTTCTCGTGTAGACTTCGACGATTCGTGAAAATTCTTCGACGAATATTCAAACCAAGTTGAAGAGCAAGGCAAGTCACACTCCTTGATCATGTTGATCCCAGTTTTCAAAATAAAATTATGTTGGTTTAAATTATATTGCATGCATATTTTTATTCAACGTATTTCAATCCAATTTTAAATTTAGTTATTGCCTACTTGTTAATCCCTCCATTGAATTTGAATTCCTCAATACCTTGTCACCCTAGAATCAAACCCTAGTTAGTACATTAGTATTGGCTAGAGGGATTTTATATCGAATGCTTAGGCCTGCTTAGTTATAATATTTGTTTTGGGATACTTTCTCACATAAATGATGATCCTTTTTTACATAAAATGATATGTACTCTTGACTTTGGTGAGTCAAGGAGGTTTATGAAATATTTTAAAAACAAAATATAAAACTGGTTTAGACTTAGGCAATTGGTTAGAGTGGTGGAGTGCAGCATGCCCTGTTGGTTGGAGCCGCAGTGGTTGATTGTCGTGCACAGGGTATGTGGTTGGGCCTAAGTCGATTAAGGACCGGTGCAGTGAGCTACTTGTTACAAGCCCTAATCGTACTACCACATGGTTGGTATGGGACACCCAGGTGAATAATTTGTGAAGTCCCAACTGAGACAAGTCGTAGGTTGAAAGTGAGCGTGGTTGGTGCCATGTGAAGTCTCACTTGGCGGCGTGGTTAAGCCATGAGAAGTCTCGCCTAGGCTCAAGAGGGGTCCCGGTCCGTGGATTCCTTCTGGGTGAAACCTTAGAGTTGGCTCGGCCAGTTGAAGGCTTTGCATTGTAAAGGCATTGTCACGACTCCTGCCGCACACCTAAGGAAGTGTGTAACTCGCATGGCACAAAAGGATGATCGTGTCTTGTGGGTAAAGTGTGCACAACCTCTGCGAGTGTATAATCTATCTCGATAGCCGTGCCCACGGTCATGGGCATGCTGAATAAAAGTTTTCATGGATTAGATTTTGTTTTTCAAAATGTTTTGAAAACCTTATGGATGGATGGAATCCATGAGAGAGTGAAAACCTTGTGGGTAGATGGAACCCATGAGAGGATGATAACTTGTGGATGGATGGAATCCACGAGTATTTGGAAGCGTGTGGATGGATGGAACCCATACGTGAGCTTTTAGAAAAGATGGTCCGGTGAGATGCCCGTGGATAGGTTGGTGTTTGGTGGAGCCAGGCACTAACGGTATTACTTTCTACTACAAGTACTGTTTTACTAAGCGTATTAAATTCAGCATTTTCAATCTATTATTGTATTTCTTAAATGTTGTTTTATGCAAACTAACCATATAAGCCTTCCATTGAAGCCTTTATCATTATGGTGCATTTTCCGTGTGACTTGCGGAGTACATGTTTGTACTCACCTTGCTTTTTCCACACAGAGAAGGAAGACGTCAACTACGGTGAAGATCTGGACGAATAGGCTGCGTCTTACTGTCGTTCGCCTGTGGGCAGGCTTGGGCTTCGCTTTTATCAATTTGCTTCCGCAGTTATTTCCTTTATTTATTTTGCCAATGGGCGTTGATGTAAGACTTGGTCATAAGGCCGTACCCTTTTATTTAATATAATCAGTCATTTGTGCTTGGTATTTATCTTTGTTGTACTGTGTGCACTAGCTGATCCTAAACTAGTGCGATTTACACAGAGGATCCAGGAGTCGTTACTCCGGGTTCCGACAGCTGGGTACCTGTCGAACCCGCATACCGCAAAGTCACAAACAGGCTATGTATTCCTGTGTGGTGGAACTGCAATTTCATGGAAATCGTCTAAGCAAAACCTTGTAGCTACTTCAACGAACCACTCAGAAATTATAGCTCTGTATGAAGCCGCATGAGAGTGCGCTTAGCTCCGACGAATGGTTCACCACATCCAGCAGTCATGTGGGATGAACATTGTGCAAACCCCCACAATTATCTATGAAGATAATGCAGCTTGTGTCGCACAAGTACAAACGGGCTATGTGAAGAGTCATCTCACAAAGCATATCAACCCCAAGCTCTTCTATGCACATGAATTGCAGAATATGGACGAGATTAAAGTACTGCATACTAAGTCATGTGAAAATCTCATGATTTATTCACTAAGTCACTCCCCGCATCTAGCTTTGAAAGATGCGTGCGTGGGATTGGAATGATGAGACTTAGAGAAGTGCAGAATTCAAGGAGAGAATTCTCTCAGGCCCGCTAACAAATCTTGATCATGAAGATTAAGTACCCAAAGAATAAAGTCCTGAAAACCAAATGAAATAGGGTGAATTGTACTCTTTTTTCCTTGACGAGTTTTCCATGAAGTTTCTCGACCAAGGTTTTTAATGAGGCAATTTGTGCATCGTGACATTACATATATCATGTACTCTTTCTCCAAATTTTTCCCATCGGGTTTTATGGAGTTTTAACGAGGCATGAATATGTCGGGTGAGTGCCCAAGGGGAGTGTTGAGAAAGCGGCCTGGACCGGGAGTCTGGCCCAATATAGGCACCCCATCATAGGCTATAAATAGGGACCTATACCCCCTCATTATGTACACAAAAGCAATTGAAAGCAATAAAGAAAGACCAGGAGTTCTCTCTACCTCTCTGTGTTCAATCTATTGTTATGTGATTCTGTGATTGATTCGTTCTTGTTCTAAGATGAGGAATCGATCGGACTGGTCGCCAACGACGGTTCCTCAACAATGACAATGCCTATACATCGGTTCACGCGAATTAAATCGTCAATTCAGCAACACATGACACCTCTCTCCTCTATCGAGGAGTATTCTTTAAGGTGTGGTTGATAGTTTTTATTTATAGTTGATAGGTTTTATTACACGAATGATATACATAGTTTTAGACTCAAAAAGGCATTTGAAAAGTACATTTCAAGAGCCGCCTATTTGAACGATTGTTTTATTGACTTTAGGAGAAGCCAAAAACCAAAAAAACAGAACTAATGTGAGGCTATTGCACACGTCTTGATGATATATGAAACAATTGATAATTTGTTCTATAATATAATATTCTGTAAAGTAATATATACATCAATTGTGTTCTGATCATCAGTGAGACTTTGACATTTGACGATTCAATCTAGTTTACAAAAGAAAAGCGGTAATATGACATAAAAAGGGCCTAGTTGAATTATACATACAGACTTCTCTAAAAAAGAATAAAAGAATTATACATAAGGATAAAGTGTCAATAAAAGATCTAATAGACTGGAATAGTAAGGTATCAGAGTAGAAAGGTGCAGTTGAGCTCTCTGTCATGGCATCATCTACAGCACGAGGTAGTTATTACCCAATCTCCACAGGAGACATAGGAAAAAGAAGAGCTGAAGACCACCAACTAGGAGAGAGAGCTTATGAGGAAAAATGAGTCAGTCATCTCTCTCATATCTCATTGGGGGTTTATATATATAAATGAAGCAGGATGAAAATTTCCTATCTTGCTCCTTAATAATTATAAAAGGTAAGGGTATATGGTATATTCCTTTAGATATACAATACTATGCTATTAGGCTTACTCTGAGGCCTACTAGCTAATCCCAATAGTCCAAGGGGTTGGGCACCTCCATAACAGTACTCCCTTGATAGCAACCTTCGAGGTTCGGGGGGCGAGCTGACACAACCAATTGCCTCAGCCCCTCGGGGGCCTGGACACCCCAAACCTCCAGGAATGAGTCCTACTTTCATTGATGAAGTCTTGGCCACCCCGTCGAGGCCGCCCCTCCGAGGCGGGCGCATGTGGAAGCAGTTGTCAAGATAGGGCCGCCATGTCAAGGTGATGTCTACGAGGCGGTGACAAATTCGTGGTTGCCTTGTCGAGGATGTGCCTCAGAGACGAGCGATGTGTAGAGGTGAAGCCGTTGAGGTAGGGCCTCCTGCCGAGGTGATGCCTATAGGTAGGCGGCAGTCGTGGCCACCTCATTAAGGCCATGCCTCGAGATGGGCGCGTAGATGTGAGGCCATCAGGTAGGGCCGCCCTAAGAGAAGATACCTACCGAGCAAAGGAAAAGTCGTGGCTACCCTATTGAGGCCATGCCTCAGAGGCGAGCGACGCGGTAGGGCCGCCGTGTCGGCGATGCCTACTAGGCGATCGGCGAGTTGTGTTCGCCCTGTTGAGGCGATGCCTACCAGGCAAGTGGTAAGAGTCGTGGACGCCCCATCGAGGTCATGCCTCCGAGATAGGAGGCCTACAGAAATGGACCCGTGCATATACACTTGGGGTTGTGCTTTTGTGCCTTTACTGGCACATGGCATTGCGTAAAATTCACCTTGTTGCTGCCTTTTCTAATGGCCTAGTAATGTTCCCTCCTTTAGTCATGGTGGCGTGCCTACTAAGGCAAAACTAAGATGATGAACAATGCCTTCACTATCGGATGGGCGACGCGTGGCATGGCGGAAGATCGAATGGCTGACAGCAGACTACACGGATGAATAGTGCTTGGGCGCACAGATGCTTGACACATGTCACTGGAGCGATCCAACGGCTGCTACAGAGCACGGCTCGGATGGCCGACACGAGGCAAGCGAAAGATTGGACGGCTGAGGTTTAGTGGGCCGAAAGGGAAATGTGGGTCGGCCAGAGGGAGATTGGGCCGGAAGGTTTGGGTTTAGGCCCACAAGGGTTTTAAGTGATTTTCTATTTTTAGAAATTCAACTAAATTACTTTGAGCTCTAGAAAATAGTAAATAACTCCAAACAAATCTAAGAAAAATCCTTGAGACTCAAGGAACTCAAATAAAATGCTTTTACCAAATGTTAATGTTTAATTTAATCATGTTAAATCATTTATTTAATGAAAATTCATTTTAAGCTTGAATTAATTCCAGAAAAATCCAAATGGTGAATTTTATTTTAAAAACTTCAAAAATACTCTAAAAATCAGGATGTTGCACTTTCGTAGGTGCTTGCGATTGACAAAATCAAAATAAGGCTTTTATAATGCTTAGTCTTAATGCTTCCTCCCATTCTAGGGTAAAATCCACGAACACTAGTAATGTGATGATCGCTCCTTCTGGTTTACACCTCAACCTGAATGTTTCCTTCCTAGGTTACATTTTTAATGAGACCATGTTGTTAGGAGTCTATGGTCCTTCACATTTTAAAAAATTCACATAGGGGCAGTGACCAGTGTAGGTCTCTCCCATAATGATCACAATAGAAATTCAAAAATCCACTAGCAATCTATTGCACAGTAGTCATATTGAAACTAAGCAAATTAGTTGGCCAGGTCAATCCCATACTTTACTTGTGGTTGCACGATTTGAGGTATAGAAAAGAAATGGCACAAGATTCACCCTTAATCAACTCGGATGAGGCAAACCAACAAATCCAGATCTCGTGTTATCCCTACATCAGTGCGATCCCAAGCACTCACGAGTTTCCACCATTTTATAAAATATTTAGCCATTTCGAGTGGTAATCCATGTCACCACTCCAATTATTATATAATATATCCAGTTTTTGTTGGCAATGTTTATATCATATTCAAATTTACTACTATGAAAATTCTAAGTACAATCATCGTTCATTAAGAATTAACCAAGGGTGGAGTATCAATAGTAATTATCCTGGGGCAAGATGGTGAAAGTAATATCAATAGTCAAGGAAGAGAAATAATAAACATCAATTGCATGGTATAACTAAGCATCAACATTTCACATACGATTTAATTAAATAATAATAAGCATGGAATTTGTACTTGAAAGCAAAATATTTGCATTTGAAACTAGGTTCAACATGATCAATCATAAAGACTTGCCTTGGTCAACTATGGATAGCATAAGATCTTATTCGTCAGCAACGGGAGCGTCCGAAGCGTCAAATGTTATAAACGTGCAATTATCCAAATTCAAATAAAATTCAAATGAACTTCAAAAATTATGATTTTTGTGTTGTTGGAAAGATTTTGATTTTAGATAAATTTACAAATAAAATCAAGTTATTTAGTTTTAGAACGAGAGAGAATGAGCTCTCCAAAGTTTGAAACAGGAAAAAATTCTAGAAAATCTAAAATTTCTAATAGGTGGTGTTGGCCGGGATTTTCTTTTCTTTTTTAATTTTTTCCTTAAGAAAATGTCTTCGTGCTTGATAGGTGGGGTCCATCCGGGTTTTAATTTCTTTTCTATTTATTTTTAAGGAAAAACAACAGGGAATGATAGGTGGGGCCATGGTCCATATGGACTAGGTCCACGCAGCAATCTACAAAAGATTGGACCCATGTGTTAGTGGCTCGGGTCCATAGACCGGGTCTACATAGTTGATTTAAATTAGGGCTTATGTAGAGTTCTTAACTTCCTCAGGCCAACATGTCATATTGACATTAGCTAACTAATTAACCGCTAAATAATTACCAATTTAAACTAATTAATCTACTCACGACCCTACATGTCGGCGTTGCGGCCATCTTCTTCCTCGCTCGAGCGGAGGATGCAAGGGAGGCACCATGCCCACTTGGGTTTGGGCTCGCGCTAGCAAGGCGAGCATGACGACCACCCAAGATGGGTAAAATAGAATCGTCGATCATAGCAAACCTAAAAGCGATAACGGCATGGTAGGAGAAGTTCCAAGGTGGCGGAGCGATGGTGAGGTTGGCGATGGCGCTCTTGTGCAGAGGGCAACTACAAAACCGGCGAAAACTTTAAATTGGTGTGGGCTTAAGCACCTACAGGTTCTGATGACCCTATTGGTGCTATCGGTGTTGTTGGTGCTATCCACGGTGGCGTATGGTGAAGTAGTGAGGGGCAGCAGGTGCGGCGGTGCTACGGGCATCTGGCGCTTCGATGACTAGTTGATCGGGTTTGGGGCATAAAGGAGTACATGTGAATGGAAGGACTTACCATGCGATGGAGAGAGTGGGAGTTCGCTAGTGGCAGCGGGGTGGTGCATGCTCTGGGTCGGCGGCGGGCAAAGGTGTGTTCTAGCGGTTCTGTTGCGGCGAGGAAAAGAAAGGGTGCATTATGGAGAGGAGACCTTGGTGAACATGGCAACGATGACTTTTAAGGTTGAAGCTCAGAGCGAAGAGCATGGGGCGGCGAGTCGGTGACAACGCATGTACAGCGGTGGCGTTAGGACTTTGGCCTTCCTAGGAGAAAACAAGCATGAGCAATGCACACATTAGAAAGAGGGGAGCAAGGCGAACTCAAAGAGCATGATGGCGGCGGAGAGACTTATCGGCTAGCGGTAACTATTATTCAATTTAGAGGAGTTTGGCAACGTAGTCCATACAAGGCTTATAATGGTGACATCTCCAAACCGGTGGTAACTATTGTTGTAGAAAATTTTTGCATAAGACAAACACTTATCCCAAGCTGTAGCGTGAGCTAGAGCATGGGCTTTCAATATATCCTCCAAAACATGATTCACTCTTTCGGTTTGTCCATCTGGCTGAGAGTGATGTGCGGTACTGAAATTCAAATGCGTTTCCATGGCCTCATGCAGGCTATGTTAGAATCGAGAAGTGGTGGGATCTTCGATATGACACAATCTTCTTTAGTACTCTATGCAAACTGATGATCTAGGACATATACAATTTTGCCAAAACGATCTCTGATTTATATCTTGACTAGAATGAAGTGTGCAACCTTTATTAGACGATCCACTATTACTCACGTAAGACGTGTCATCAAGATACTCCTGGTTTACGACCACAGGCCTAAGGAAAAATAACTGACCACTCAAATGTGTGGACCTTCACATGAAGAGTGGGTCGCCTTTGTGTCGTCCCACATGACACATTATCCATGCATGCAGGAGACAATTACCCGCATGTTGAGGACAATCTTAGCCCACCTCGCGCATGATCACGGAGGCGACTACATCCCGGAGATGGAGACAACTATCCACGACCCACGAGGATAACGCATTGTCGAGGCGAGATTGAAAAATGGTGGTTTATAAGCGAAATTACTCTATAGCTGAAAATAACTTATTTAGCGTAATTAAATTTAAAAAATTAAAAAAAATATGTTAGCTCATTACTGAGACAAGCATAACGAATACGGGAAAAAAAAGAACGGGCAAAAAACTCAAAAAAAGCTAAAAATTTAGAAAAATATAAAATTTATAAAATAGTGAAAATAAACCAGAAGCTAAAAGTTCAAACCGAAATGAGCGGGATAGTGAAAATAAACCAGAAGCTAAAAGTTCAAACCGAAATAGTGAAAATAGCGTAAGGCTAGTTTGCTTTCCAACGCCAAAAACACCACTGTAATCCCCTTTGTAAACACTTTGAGTTGAAGGAAATACCTAGGAGTAGCTTCACAACCTGATATGCAGTGAAGTGAAGTAGCCGCACTCTTGTTTGTAGTCAATTGGTACGCAAAGCAAACACCTCGCAGTACGAGTACTCCAGAATAACAAGTTATGCCAACGCAGTATGCAAGTGTCACAAATTTAAAAAAAAAAACGTATGCAAGTGTCATGCACACATAGCTGTTTAGGAGCTATAAGCCTACCAGATAACCCACTTCTACAGGTGATGCAAAACTGCCAGTTAAACTTCCACAAGCAAAGGATAAACAAGCCAATAAAGTGTGCACAAAGCAGGAACTTTTGAGTTCAATGCCGTAACATCTGCAAGCTGAGCTTCTTACAGGCCAAGACCAACGGTTCGACCATCTCTCCGCCGGAGGCTGCTATGTAATGCTTCTCCAGGTCTGTCTCGAGCTCCTCCTGTTTCTTGGCTTCCGTTGAGCTCCCCTCTTTGTCGTCCGCCTTGCTCTCTTGAACCACGGCGGAGGCGCTGCTCTTCACACCCTACAATAGGCCATAGCCACCAAGGCATCCTCAGACTCTAAAAAGTGTTAGTGCATCGCAGAGTAACGAGGTATGTATATTGCTGCTAAGAATAACTTGGAAGGTCGGAATTATTTTATTACGAAGTAGAATTTATAGAAGGAATTACCATGAGTTTGTTAAATTTCTCTTGGCGCTCCCGATCAGAAAACATATTGGAGTCCCAGTGAGTACTTGTCTGCAGCATTAGGGATGAAATAAATCACATAAAATAAGCAAATGATATGGAAGCATGATGCAATGAAAACAAGAGAAATGAATAATATTTGACCGTTCTCTGATATTTACCTCTGAAGGATTGCTCTTTTGTTGCCCCAAAGCAGTTTTCTTCTGGTCCGTGGACAAGCGGCCAGCTCAACTCCAAATCCTACAATGTTCCTATTTACTGCCATAGAGCATGTGGGAATGGTGAATGATGCAAGCAGAAGATTACGTAACTCAAAATTTCAGGGAAAGATTAACATCATGATCATATCATTGGACACCATCATGGAAACAAATTTCTTGTGCTAACTGTGAAATGTTCGGCCCATCAAAATTTATAAACCTGCTTCTCTACACAAAGCAGCCGTGTTGTAGGTGCACACATCAAAGTTTTAGACAAAGCGCAGAAGAAGAAACCAAACAAGCTAATGTGAACAGTAGAATACAAGTCCTGGAGATAATGCATAATGGAAGAAAATTTATCGAGAACAAATTGAGGCAATGCTCACCTAATTCGGCAGCTTTCATAGCTGCAACTTTTGCAGCATTCACACTATTTATAGCCTCCTTCTCTTTAGTTCCTGGTGCAGAGTTATCCAAGACTTCATTTGGGGTTGAGTGTGGCCTGCAATCTGTGTAATTCCATAATTTCAATGTGAGACTAAAGCAAAGTGTGCAGTGCCAAGAAATGTTAAGAATTTAAAATTCAACAAACCTCCTGAGAAATCAAGCGTAGTTTTCTTCCCAGAGGTGTCTGACTTTTCCATGTGTTGTGCATTTTCAACATCTGGCCCACCAGAACTGAATAAACTTCTTCTCTTCTCCCTAGTTGCCACCTCAGATTCTGTTATGTAGCTGTTTTCTCAATTTCCTTGGCATTTCTTTTCTTTAGGGCCTCCTCCTGCTGACAACTTCATTGTTCTTACTTTCCTTTTCTTCTGGATACCTTCTGGAAGAGTAAGTTTGCTTTCTTGAATCTGAATATTTGTCGTACTCTCCACCATCATATCTAGAATATTCATGTGGAGAATCTTGCTTTTCTTGTTTCTTACTCCTCTCCTCTCGCTTGACAGATTTGTCTCCATACCTGCTGTCAACATTTCGCCAATCACCACGTGATCTATCAGATGTGCTATCACGCTTTGAGCGATCATAGTAAGTGTCTGCCCTTGATTCCCGATCTGACCGAGAGGTTCTAGGATGGCTCCTGTCATTATCATCAGCATGCTTATCACGATACCTCCTATAATCATCATGCCTCTTAGATTCATGTGATGCTCCATAGGAATGCCTATCAGAATGCCTAACAAATTCATGACCTCTGCCTGGTCTGGCATGACTTGAGTCATTGTCTAAATCTCTTGAGTTATCTTTCCTTCGAGAACTCTCACTCTCTTTAGTATGGCCATCCTTGTGTTCAACTGAACTATGACTCCTTCCACGTTTAGAGTTCATCTTGCACTCAGTAGCATCTATCAAGTACACAGCAATTCAACAGTTCAAATAACAGGAGAATTTCTAGTTCACAGTGAAGGGAAAATCGTTCATAAAATTGAATATTATCAGTTACTAGTAGCACCGCCAGAATATATAACATGTGTTTGTGGAAGTAACACAATTATTTCATCCATCAGACCAACACACTTCAGTTTAAAAGTTGAATTAATGTGCCAACGATTCAGATGCCTCTGAAACAAGTGATATGTACCTCACAATGGTTTCAATAAAGACTTTACAGTAGGCACTGCTTCTTAGTCCTTAAATGAGAATAATGTAATGCTGCGTTGTGCTCCTCAATTCTTCTTCATGTTCAAACTAAGTGAACCCATGGAGGTTGGAGAATTGAAAAGAAAGGAAACAGACATAGTGCAGAACTACAGTCATATGGATAAAAATGGAAACCCTATCCTAATTAAATGAATGAGAAGGTTAAATAGAAGTTGCAAATGCTGCAGATAAGGGCATTAGTACAGGGCATTGTCAACATAGAATCACATAACCTCAATTGATAATGAATTGATCTGCTAGTGGAGTGATGTTGGTATATTGCCAGCATATTCTCTTGGTGGGAGTCATGGGACTCTTGGTCACATCAATTGGGAGCTTACAGCATGGTGGATCTGTGCCTTGTTCTTTAGGGGACTGAACAAGTGCTGAGGTGTCCAAAAATTTAGCACCTGGTTCAAAACCACCCAGGACTTTGGGAAAGCATGCAAAGGAAAACAATAACTGAGCAAGTTGTTTGCCTAGTTTTCTTTGCCTGGTTTCCTGAAAACTAAGTTGGCACTGCCCAGAGATATTCAGGAAACGTCAGTCCACTGGCTGCTAAAATTGTGTATCAGAACTAAAGAAGCAGCGAAAAATATATGGATGAAATCGTGGGAAAATAATCACTCAGGATTATGGATGCCAAAGTGGCAAATTCTCCACATGATCAGCCCACGTGAAGCAAAATACGACATTTACTTTGAGTTAACAACCAGCAGACAAATCAGAGAAACAACAGTAGCTCCACCAAAATCTTAAACTACAGATTGATCATTGTTCATTGATTCTACTAAAAGAAAACAACTCCTAATTGAAACGGCACAAAACTAACCGCGATCTGACATCCATGAAACTGGTCTACTGCAACACACACTAAAATCGATTCACCTAGAGGCATGAACTAACGGAATGTCCACAGGAACGTAATTCCGACCGATCCTTCATGACCAAAGGGTGCGATAGATTGCGCTCGATAACCTAACAACGCTAGCAACGTAGAATCAACCACAGGGTACACAAGTAACCGAGGAACAGTAACCAAACTTTCTTCTTCAGCACTTTGGGCCTACAATTTTTTTGTACACAGCCACCACAAGATATACATGGGAAAGGCATGACCCGGGATTGCGACCCGGTTGGGGCCTCGTAGCCCGGGCCGCGCCACAAGAGCACAAATTGCAGAGGTAGAGGTAGATAAGAGAGCTAAGAGAGGAGGAGCTCACCCATGGCGGCTGCGGCGGACTCTTGCAGAGACGGCGGCGGGGCGAAGATTGGGTGTGGATTTTAGGGTTCGAGCGCAGGAGGGGAGGGAGGAGGTTATACTGAGGAGATGGATGGAGGAGGCAGCGCCGTCGGGTCCGGCGGCAGCGAGAACGACGACGGCGGCGAGCGTCGTCGGGGAAGGAAGGCGGATCGGGGAGCAGACGATGGCCGCAGAGGTCAGAGGATGGGTGAGGAGCCTTGTTCTTCCTTTGGGCTCTTCAGGGCTCAGAGAGCGGCGGTGGGCAGGGCTGGACCGGGCCACATTGACTACATTCCATCTGGGCCTCTCACCTTCCGATGCCCGGCCTCCAGCCCACGTCCGGTTTCGTTATCTACTCGCTCCGTCTGTTGCAAGTCGTTTCTACTTTCCCTAGTATTCACCGCTATATTTCATCTGCAGTTTCGTATCTGACAAATCCAATAGCACTACCTTAGTATAGTCTGTTAGATTATATGTGGGCCAAGCCTATATAATAAAAATAATTCTATTAAATCTCAAGGTCACTCATGCAAGGAGGCGTGCATGTGACCTTTAGTATATATCTAGTTAGGAGAGAGACCACCTTAAAGGATGGTGCACTCCTAGCCACTTGAGCATGTGTGGGAGAGAACTAGAGATAACACGTGCGCGCTGCTTCTCGCCTCGCCCGCTGGCGCTGTTGGTGGCAGCGTGCGGCACGGCTGCGTGAATGGTCGCGCGCCGTCCCGTAGTCTACTCCGTCCGTCCGTGGCGTGCATGCCGTTCGGAGAGCGGTCTCACGAGCCGTCGCCTTGAAGTCTGCGCAGGAGGCGAATAAGGTTTTGAAGCGCTGCTGTTTCATTGTAGCTCGGCTGCGTCTTCCTCGTCGTTCGGCGACGAATCGTCATCGACCGTGTCATCCTGCATTACTGCGGCGTCTACATCGCAAGCCGTCGAAGCGAACCATCGATGCATGCGGTCATGTTCTCGTATTAGATCTGTTCGTATGCAGTTTACATGTCAGATCTTTTATGCTGTGATGGTTCTGTTATTTTGCGTGCATGATGTCATGATTTATTTATGGAATAAATTAAACCTACATGTGCTTATATATTCAACATAGTCAAATTTATATAGAGAACAATGCTCTCATGGCGCTCTTCTAGGACTACTTTGCTAACGTATCACCATCTTTTTTGCACTTACTTTAGTGGTGATCGGTTGGGTTGTGACTTATGGCTTATTTTACTGTACCTGGTTGAAATTACACTGTAGATGAAGATGGCTTTATTTGGTATAATTAAATTTTAAAAAATTTAAAAATAGAAAAAATGGGTTAGCCCATCACGTGCAATGCAAACGAATACGGGAAAAAAGAACCGGTAAAAAAACTCAAAAAATCCAAAAAAATCAGAAAAAGACGAAATTTTGGAATAGTGAAAAATAAGCCAGAAGCCGAAACGACCAAGGCACCAAAGAGCTTCCCATCCTTACTCAGTCCACGTCACCAATCTAGATCACCGGACCAAATCTATTACTAACGGATCTCCTTGATGCGGGGATAATTGTTTTAAAAAAATAAGCATTCGGTGGTAAACTTGAACGTGGCTAAGGGGTTATTTTGAGTGACTCCCTAACCACGAGCTCTAGCCCATCGGTCACGACCTTCCGCAGTTGATGGCATCACTAACACTCTCAATGGTGACAGGCAGTGTAGCCCTCAGCAAGTACAAGACGAGGTGCAACCTCTCGATGGTAGGATCACCACTCGGTAAGAGGCTCTCCACGGTGCCAGTGATACCTACTATGGCCTCCTATTTAAAATATTAGTTTTTTGCAGTGGCATATCAAAGTCGAAACTTTGTAGTGGTGTATCGCAAAACTTGGAACTTTTTAGTGATGTATATCTAAATAAACTTTTTTTTAGTCTTTTATCAAAAACATGTGATTTCTTAAAAAGAAAGTTATACAGCCTAGAGTTTTTGTGATACGTTTGTCCGAGAATATGGGTTTTATGACAATTACTCGTTAATATTCGAAGTTTCAGGAGTTTGACGGCGTCGACTGCTGCCAGAGGCAGTACCTGACATTCACGTAGTGACAACTGACAATGGCGATTGGTTCAGCCGCCTCGCTTCCACTGTCAATTGATCTTCTACGGAAGGTGGGATCGTCTAGTCATCGTGTATGCACGTAGCATATGGTATAATTCTTTGCGGCTTACTGATCGGATACGAAATTTATATGTGATTTTCTGGATTTAGGAATAATTATGTGCGCGTGATGAATGAAATTGGCGGGCACTATGCTAGCTAATTAATTTACAGATTTTTGTCCAGAATTTCATATGATTGCTTCGTCGATTGATTTAATGAAAGTTTTTTTCTCGTGTATATCGAGTAAATCTTTTTATTAGAACCTGTAGTATCGTTGCGGATGGGAAATGGCAAAAAACAATCTGTTTAATTTGATATTCATATATGAGAAAATATCAATGTGATAAGCAAAATCCGTATTCGAGAATGTTCGTATTCGTATTCAAGAATATTCATATCTGTATTTGAGAATATTCGTATTCGTATTCGAGAACGTTCATATTTGTATTTGTATTCGAGATTATTCGATTCGTATTCGATCCATATCCATCCATGACGACCTCCACGGATGATTGTAGAAGCGGTTTTCGATGAACCAAAGTTCATAAGTAATAAGTGTAAATTACTTTGCATAATTGTCAACTCTATGCGCTACAATGCTAGCTTATGTAGGTGTGTAGTTATGTTACATAAATTTGTTCTACGAGATTTATTATAAAAGTTTTAGAATATTCGCATTTAACTGAATTAAGTACATATTAGATTCGAATTCATATTAATTCACGATATTTGATTTGTATTAGTATTTATTTTAAAAATATGAATTCATATTTATATTTATTTTAAAATATAAATTCATATTCGTATTTGAGACTATTTGATTCCTATCCGTTCTGTTTCAATTCCTAAATATGGTTTATTTGAAATCCATTGTAACCAATGGCACTTTTCTAGTAGAATAAGGAGGAGAGAAGAAGACAAGGCCATCGCGGAGTCACCTAGTCCTCATCACCGTCGCGGCTGTCACCCCGCCGCCTCCAAGTGGCATGTCAGGCGAGTGAAAGCTTGCTTCTTTCTCTTGTTCTGGTGGACAAGCATTGAGTGGCCACACCGTCGCCTAACACGATTTTCTTCATTTCCACCGATCGCTGCCTAGTTCTACCTCGCCCGTGTGGCTGTGTTGGCTTTCAAGATCATCGTACCAGCAATTCAGGCTATGGCAGTGGTACTTTTCAACCATGTAAGTTCAGCCAATAAAAATTGTTCCAAATTCGTGTCGTATCTATATAGTACTACATTGTCTTGTACTAGATGTGGTATGATTAGTGTTTGAGCCATGAGTAGACTGTATCATCGTGGTATTAACCTATATCAACCGACTAATTCGGTTTTCTCTCCATATAAATTCGTTTTCCTCACACAATATATATATACCCTAGTAGTCTATAGAAAGAGCAATAGCCTAATTGTAATTTTTCCTTATATAGTGAATTTCGTTTTCCTAAGTCCGTAGTTTTTCCCACAAAGATTTTCTATATTAAATTCAAATTTTTGTCCTTTTGATTATCTATTTTTGCTGTGCGTTCCATAATGAGTCATACAACGAATATTATTCTAGTCATCTACTCGGTTGGCTCATTCGAAGACAAATCCATTCAGAAGTGAAAAACAATTCCGTCTCTGAGCTGAAGCCGAGACTAAGGAGCAAAAGGGATCAAGTGTCAGCGTTGTTCGTTTTTTCTCAATTCCAGTGCCATGTCACCACAGAGAGGCTTCTCCTTGATGAAGACATCATTTCTTTGGACATACACAACACTCCCCTAGCTACTACACATGCTACACATAATCCCAGGACTAGGGCACATGTACAATAATTCAATTATCAGGTGAGCTTGCTTCTAGAGTTGTTTAATTCAGCTTCTAAAAATGGGTTGCTGCCTGATGCATGTGATAGGATTGTGCTTAGAAACATGGGTAAGAAACAAGGAGAGACATATGGAGTCATGGACACTCTTGGGATAAACATTGGAGGTTACCACATTACTTTGAGGGCAGGACAACCAAGGATGAAAGCTGGGCATGTTCTAGAATCCAGTTTAGCCTCTAGAGATAGCGCTGAATTCAAACGAGCATAGAAGATGCATACGAAGCCCAAATAAGGTGATCTAGGACTTGTTAGAAAGCTTATGACGTTCTCTTTCTAATGGTTCTAGTTCCACCTCAAAACTCCACCTGAGCACATCATAATCTATGAAACAAATCTGAATCAGTTCTAAACCTAGGCGCTAGGTCATGTATCAGTTTGAGCCAAACTAAAAGGTTGTAGTGGGATGCTCCCCTCCCTCATGGATGTGCTCTCCATGTCCCAAACCCCTCAAATAGGGCTAGCAATGCCACTTTAGGGTTCAGGTTTAATTTTTTACTTCTTAGCCCCCATGTGCAACATTTATATCTTCTCTAGTGTCGGTTAGACCTATGGAAGTGTGTTTTTGAACCTCACAACTATTTTTAGTGCTTTAATTTCTATTTGTAATTTAGATTGTTTTTTTACTTTGCTCTTGCTTCATTCTACAGCTGCGTTGCAAGAATTAATCTTCTTGATCAGGCCAGCTGTTGTAGGGGTGGCCCCCACCTAAGCCCAGCAGGCCTGGTAGAGGAATGTAAGCCCAATATGGGACATGTGTAATGACATAAGTACCCCCTGAGGGGAGTACTCGGATGTAAGGGTATAATTGTAAAAGCACTCCCCATATGGATATATATATATATATATATATATATATATATATATATATATATATATATATATATATATATATATATATATATATATATATATATATATATATATATATATATATATATATATATATATCACAGAGCCATAGGAGAAACCCTAAGCCATTGCTCACCTAACTCTCACTCACTGTACTCTCTCTCTGTTTGATGCGTAACCACAACACGGCCATGTTCTTGCACAGATTGATAACCATTCGAGTGTAGTTTAGTGATTGCTTGGCATTCGGATATGCTCGATTAGTAGCCATCATTGTCAAAGTCATCCTCCAAAATCATTAGTTATCCCTCAGGAAGATCGTGACCAACCCTCGCATCAAGTGGTATCAGAGTACAGTTGCCCATGAGATTTTAGTTCTAGATTTATTTTTCATACATATAGCCGAAAATTAATCTACAAAAGAGTTAAGTTCCACTGTTCAAACCACTTTTATGCATTTCAATCTATTAGTTTTGGTTTGCTAAATTGAATTTACATCCATCTTAGCATCATTTAGTTGCTGGTCATATCTTTATTCCTAAAAATAATTAAAGCAAAAAAATCCCCATGCCAAAATCCATCTAGAACACCAAACCCTAATTTCAATTTCGGCCAAAGAGTCCTCTTTATGCTGCCACCACAAAAATGCCATAACTTTAGGGTCCTCATCCCAAGTACAATCACATCACATGCATCAAGCAACATCCCATTCTCAAGTTGAATTAAATAACCATGGGAATGAGCTCACCTGATAATTGCATTGTCGTACATGTGCCATAGTCATGGGACCATGTGTATCATGTGTAGCAATTAGGGAAGTGTTGTGTGTATCAAAAGAAGTGATGTCCTCATCCCTAACATCCTCATCACTCCAGGTGTCAATTACGAGCAAGTAGCAAAGAAGCGTGCTAGTCTCAACTCCACCAATGAAAGAAAGAAACAAAAAAAAAAAAAGCGGCTCGAGCCAAGGCCCAAAAAGTACCGCATCCCATTTTTACTTTTTTTTTGCTGTTTTCGTGAAATTTGTTACATGCACTCGAGAAGTGTATCAAGAGATTTTAGTATCCTTAACTTGGTAATTTTGACTCATCTTAACTTTGTTCAATGACTCGACTCTTTAGCGACGTCAACTCATGCTCTACCTCGGTGATTTGTTCCTATGTCATGTTCATCAACACCATCGCTTTGCATCGTTGGCGCCATGCTTTGGCATCGTGTTGCATCATCTCCATCGATGTTCTTACGCCTTAGTCGATCACCATTTTCATGAAGAAGTTGTGCCGTCAACTCTCCATTTTTGTTGGAGGTGAAATTCATTGCACTTGAGCCATTGTGTCTATTATTGATAGCATTCATGTGGGATTAATCATTGGTGATTTTATTGACAATTTATCATCTTCTATAGGTTACTACGGCAAGATCCATGAGATGAGGAGTCTAATGCGAGTTGTAGTCTTTCAACATAATGAGCTAATTGGGCTATGCTTAATCGAGAGACTTTAAAAATTCAATGTCGGTTTGAGAACAACTGAATTTGATATTTTATTCACCATTTGATAACATCACGATGGTAGCTAGCACAATACTTTTCAAAGTTTTACTGTTTGAAAGTGAAGATTTTGCTCTAATTTCTATTGAGATGAAATATGTAAATGCAAGGGGTTTATTTTTACGTGGATACTATAATGTTTTCAGTTGTCATAACTTTCGATATGAGGATGTACTATAATTTATATTCCATTTCATAGCACAAGATTTTCTTTTATCAGAATAATTTTACAGAACAGTTTTAATTATGTCATGGAATTCAGTTACCTTTAAAGTTGGTGGTTTGGCATACATGATGGCAACACGTGCAAGTTGCTCTTTCAATGAGCATTGTTTTAGTTTTGTGTTCTAGGTGGAGCATGTCAAATTCTTTGATATGCGCTTTTCACTATCTATCTAGCACGGTGATGTTTTGGCTTATGATATTTCATGATTAAACATTTGTTTCAGGAGGTCGATTGCATAGACTTAGATTTTATTGGGGTTATGAATTGTTGAAGGCCTAATTTTTCATCTGCTTTATTGATAAGTGTGTGTTTACATCTACTAGTGGTTTGCTTAATGTTGCTTCATGAGAAGCGTTTAGATAAAATTGTTGCAATATTTCTCATTAAAGATTAGTCAGATGTACTTTAAATCACACAGTGGTGTTCATTCTAATTTATTTGGAGCGTTTATTGCGTTTTTCAACTACAGGAGAATTTGATTCAAGGTAGAGATTGTTGAAGTTGATCGAGGACAACGCATTACCTCATGCTAGATGTATCATAGCGGGTGCCAAGGCCATGTCTTTGGCTGTATCGAGGCGTAGTATCAACTTGCGATGGACCAGACTTTAATTCGGTTTCCTCTCCACTGTGAGACTCGTTTCTCTCACATATATGTGCTTTGGTAGTCCATAGGAAGAGCAAAAGTCTCATTGTAATATCTTCTCATATATTAAATTTTATCTTCGTGTGTTCTCATGTTTTTGATCATCTATTTTTACCAAGTATTGCGTAACATAGTAGAAGTTCGGATAGTCTATTCTTTGCCCTCTCTGCGAGCCTTAGTATAGTTTCACTGCTCAGAAATGAATGAAGAAATGGGCACAAGGAGCTCTGCAGCATGTAGCTTCCCATTCATGATATCTTGGTGTCAGGACAAAGCACCAAGCACATCAGGGTGCTCTACGGAAAAAGGTTACGCCCAATTTTTGAAGCTTACGGGCATGGAAGTACCTCTCGAAGCTGCGAACTTCCGCTCTGATGAGTTCCGTAGTTAAAACTCTGTACTTCCGTTTTCCAAGCAGAGCACATATTTATCTTTTAAAATTGATTTTCAAAGAATGCATGATCTAACTTGATCCAATGGCACAAAAAGTATGCTATCAAGCTACTTGCCATGATCCCTCTTTGTGGTCGACATTTAGCCTATAATTCGGTCTTCCACCTTTCTCCTAAGACCGATAAAAAATGAAAAGAGGGTCCTAGTCTAAGTATACCTTTGCCTTGAGCCACCTTTTGATCTTCACGTTGATCCTTAGCATGCGTCTTGTTATCTACTTAAGGACTTAACTTTTAAAGACTTGTCAAACATGTTAGTCCCATATTCCCATAAGTTTATTAATTACCAAAACCATTTTTAGGGGCCTAGATGCTTTGGTAGCATGCTTGGGAGGCGTGCGGCTGAGGGGCGGCATGCTCGAAGAGGAGTAGGGTGCAAGCAAACCCTAGATCGAATATAAATAGGGTTAGCATTACTGTGATGGTCCTAAAGTAGAACCATCTATCATAAATGCACATCATAGATTGTTCCAATAAATAACAGTCTATGATAAATATAATGCAAATTCACACAGATACATGACACATTTTCATACACACACACATACTCATATATATATATATATATATATATATATATATATATATATATATATATATATATATATATATATATATATATATATATATATATATATATATATATATATTATATATATATATATATATATATATATATATATATATATATATATATATATATATATATATATATATATATATATATATATATATATGACATATTCTCATATACATAAATGTAAATTAGGAACATATAACACATAAACATTTCATTTATCATTCCACATGCTCATTTCCTTTAAAAATTAGACCTTCATGATGATTGACTTGTATGTAGCCGTTTCATCATGTTGTTCTATCTCAACCCTTATTGTGTTTCCAAAGGCAACTCATCAAATTGATTGTATTCTTCCTGCGTCCATCACATTCTCAACTCGACAATCCTTCTTTTTCATGAGGAGCGATTGGCGCTTCTTATTTGCCTTATCGGTTACATAGGCGACTTGAACAACTTGGTTACTGAGTGCGAATGGTTCATCTTTGTATCTAACATGTTCGAGGTCTATGGTAGTGATCACGTGGTATGCGACCTTCAACTGTGGAAGATGGACCCAACGGTACTAAAATAGAGGATCTCGAAAAGCACGTAGTTAAGCTCCCAATCTCCTCTATGAACCCATAGCGGGAGCTCCTCAATCCATCGATGTCTTGAATGCATCAATATAGACACCGCTATTGCAGTTGGAGTGCTCTTTATATCACGAGCTGTGTATAAAATGTGTACCTATTTATGTCATATCAGTGCTATCTCATATTGTAAATGTTGTCCCTTTTGCCAACCATATCAGCATATCACTTAATGAGTTCCTAGCAAGTTGCCCCTTCAACTATTGGTTGAATCATCTGTTGTGCTGTCTCATGATCCAAACATCTGGTCGCTCCAAATTCTATTGCCAAAATATGTCCTTGTCTTTGGTCGATATGTAAAAACACTTTAGTTATGCATTACAAGGCTGTGAAATGAGCTTTAGCATACACATCCATATGGAGTGATTTCTTTCCTTTGGATGGTCCCGATACTCTTTGAGTCTCCCCACATGGAGAGATCGAGGCACACCCCATCGGTTTGACTTGAGCCATATAAGCGACACGAGAACTCAATGACCGCTTGGTTGCATAACCTTGATGATCACCCTCTTGAGATTGATTCCGTACATAGAACTTGAAAACTCCCAAAATTCAAAACCAAAAATTTCTTTTATTTTTGCTGCATTTTAGGTGAATTTGAAACTTTCCTTTTGGGAAAGTCTCACAGCCGCTCTTCTTTTGGCTGGCGCCTCTCTCTTCCTCAGCGCCTCCTCCCTTTCAGCTTTCTCCGCAGCGCCTTCCCACTCCTCTCCCGTTGGCGCCTCGCTCCTCCGCTTCTCCTCACGCGTGCCTGCGCTGCGCTTCGCGCTGCCGCCGCCTGCCTCTGCTTTCGCCTCGCGCCCCGGTTTTGGGCCCGCGCGCCAGCGATGGCCCAGTGCAAGCGTGTGAGCCTCACGCGCCTGCTGTCGCCCACCTCTGCTCCAGCCCCACCTGTCAGTCCCCGCTCCCTCCTTCTCCCGCGCGCGGACGCGCCCCGCTCTGCCGAAGCTCACCTGCTCCCTCTCCAGTCGTGTCCCATTAACATCTGCAGAGCCCGTCAACGCTGCTCCCTCACGCGGAGGAGACGCATCAACAGCCCCCGTCCCCTCCTGTCCTGACCCAGAGCCCCGCTGCATGCCTTCTCCTCTGTAACATCCCAAATTTTCTTTGGAATTTTAAAAATTATTTAAAGGTTAAAAGTATTTTAAAAGGAAAGTCAAAATTAAAATTCAATGCAAGGATGTGTTGAAATATTTTATTTGGGTTCCAAATAATTTGAAGCTCTGTGAATTTTACTGAAATTTTTGAATTTATTTCATATTTTTAAGGCTTTATGGAGTTATTTGGGCCTTTACGAAAATCAAAACCTTTTAAAATTTAAAAACCTCTCCTCCCTACTCAGCGCCACGTGGGCGGCAGATGCCCATGCCACGCCGCTCGCCCGCCTCCCCCTCTCCGCTCGCCACTGGCCGGCAGATCAGACATCTCCGTGACCACCGCCCCTGCCGGCGCCCTCGCTCCCCTCTCTCCTCTACGCCCATGGCAGCCCCATGTCGGCCCCGCCCCGCCTCTCTCGGCCACGAGCCCACTGCCGGCGTGTCTTCCTCCCCGCGCGCCTTCCTTTCCTTCCCTCCCCTTTCCTTCTTTGCTCGCTGTCGAATCAGCGTGTGCCCAAGCCTGCCTCCCGCCTCTCTCGGTTTGGCATCCAATCGCCGCCACAACCAATCCCCAATCCAGCCGTCTTTCCTTCGCCCCTCCTTTCTTCCTCCCCTCTTTCCTTTCCACCGCGCCATCTCGGCGAGAATCCCCGCCTCCTCCTCCAGACCCTAAAAACCTCCCGGCCTCCCTCTCCCGCACCTCACCTCCTCGCTCCCTTTTCCTTCTCCCCCAGCAGCACCCCTCGCGCCGTGCGCCCAAGCTCCGGCGCCGGGCTACTCGGCGAGGATTGGCCGCCTCCGCGCCCTCGTGCCCCGCCATCACCTCCCTCGGCCTCCCGTGCTCGTTGCGAAGACCCTCGCCCCTAGACCGCACCTCTCGCCCGCTGAGCCACTGCGCCGCCGTGGCCCGAGGCGCGCGCCATCGCTTCTCCTCGGCGCAGCGTGCCTCGGTTGCCTACGCGTGAGCCGTGCACCACCCTCGAGTCCCCGCATGCCCCTCTCCTCTTGCGCTTCGTCGCCGTTGGTCGCCGCTGCCGAGCGCGGCAGCTCATACGCCATCCACGCATGCCTCTCCCGGTAATGCGCCACCGTGCCCAGTGGCAGGTGGTGTGGCGAGTGTCGACGCTTACGTCGTGCCGCCGGCGTCGTAGCCGCCTGTCGGTGCCACGCCGCTCGGCCCATCACGTGCCTGCAAGCCACCCCCCTCCTCTGTGGGCTCGGTCCATGGACTCATAGCCCACTGTCGATGGGATTACCCCATGTCGGCGTCATGTTTGCGCATTAAACCCAAATTTCCGTTGAAAAATATTTCAGCCGAAAATTAAAATCCCTGGCTGGCGCCATAAATTCTTTTCCTTTAGAAAAATAATTCGAGAAAATCCCTTTTTCATTTTCTCTCTTTTCAAACTTCCGGGCAGTTCTCCTCGTTTAACTCGATTTGGCCCATTCAAATTTCTAAATTCATCAAAAAAATTCCCCTCTATCCATTTCTGGCCTCAATTCAAATTTTTGAAGTCAATTTGAATTTATTTGGATTTTATTTGAGTTATTTTCACGTGTAGCTGCGGCGATTCCGGAGAATTATTCGACGACGATTCACACCACTTGAGGAGCAAGGCAAGTCACACTCCTGACCATGTTGATCCCAGTTGCAAATAAAATTATGTTGAGTTAAATTATATTGCATGCATAATTTTTATTCAATGTATTTCAATTGATTTAACTTTAGTTAATACATTTTATTAATACCTCCTTTGACCTTGCAAATCATATACCTTGTCACCTTAGAATCAAACTCTAGTTAGTACACTAGTATGGGCGAGAAATTTTAAAACAAATGCTTAGACATGCTAGATATAATCTTGGTTTTGGGATACCTTTTCACATAAAATGATAAGTTTTGAATTGTATTCTTGACCGGTGAGTCAGAAGGATTGTGAAACATTTTCAAAATAAAATATAAATATCTGGTTTAGACTTAGGCTAATGGTTTGGTGGTGGAGTGCGGGCATGCCTGTGTCGTTCGAAGACAGATGTTGTGTTATTGTCCCACGGGGTATGTGGTTGAGCCTAAGTCAAATTAGGACCGGATCTGTGAAACTCTTTGTTGCAAAGCCCTAACGCATACCACCAAGGCTGTATGGGACAACCTTTGGCTGAATAATTTATGGTCCCAACCTAGGTCTGTCACCAGTAGGATGAAAGTGAGCGTGGCATAGGGCATGAGAAGTCTCACTCGGCTCAAGAGGGGTCCTGCCAGGTGGAGTCTCACTGAGGTGAAACCTTAGAGTTGGTATGGCCAGGTTGATGGCTTTGCATTGTAAGGCCTTGTCACGACTCCTAACCGCACACCCAAGGAAGTGTGTAATCTAGTGGTAAAACGGATGATCGTGTGGTGTGTGTAAAGCAGTACAACCTCCGCAGAGTGTATAATCTATCTCGATAGCCGTGCCCACCGGCACATGGCATGTCGAGTAAAGTTTTCATGGATTAGACTTTGGTTTTAAAGTGATCTATTAAACCCAGTGGTCTGAGCTAACGTGAAATCTTTGGGAAAGATGGGTACCATGGGATGCCGAGATTAGGTTAGTGTTTGGTCAGACTGCACTAACGGTATTAATTTTTAATTGCAAAGCATTGTTTTTACTTATTGTATTAAATTCAGCAGCTTCAATCTATTTATTGTATTCTTTGAAATGTCAGTTTCGCTTACAACTAACCTATATGCCTCCCCTCATGGCCTTAAGCATTACATGTGCATTTTTCCGTGGCTTGCGAGTACAAGTTT